>CAKNXH010062334.1:272744-318534 GCA_932178445.1 Andricus quercusramuli
AAAATTCATCCAATTTAGCAACTGTTTTTGTTGAAGATTCGTCTTTTTGGGCTGAAAATGTACTTTTTGGTTAAAATTCATATCTTAGTGTTCAAAATAAAACTGCAATCTTCTTTGGATGAAAATTCAACTATTTTTTTCTCTTTGTCTATCCAATTTAAAAATTCATTTATTATGTAGAAATTGCACCTTTCTTGAATAAAAATGCTAACGTTTTGTTGAAAATTTGTCTTTTTGAGTTGGAAATTCAACTATTTTCGTATAAAATTTACTTTCTGTTTAAAATTCATATATTGTTGAAAATTTAACTAAAATATTTTTTGGATGAAAATGCAACTATTTTAAAAAATTTTTAATTCATCTAATTCAGTAGAAATTGCATCTTTCTTGGAGACAAATGCAATTGTATGGTTGGAAATTCAACAATTTTGTTAAAAAGTTGTCGTTTTTTATTTGAAATGCAACTGTATTTGTTTAGAATTGGTCTTGGTGGGTTGAAAATTCAACTATTTTCGTGGAAAATTTACTTTTTCTTTGAAACTCATATTTTGATATTGAAAAGTCAAACTAAAATCTTTTTTGAATGAAAATCAATCACTTTTTTAATTGGAAAATTCATCTATTTCAGTAAAAACTACAACTTTCTTATACGAAAATGCAACTGTTCGGTTGATAATTCAAAATTTTATTAAAAAGTCATGCTTTTTGTTGAAAATTCAATGTTTTGTTGAAAATTCGTCTTGTTGGCTTAAAAATTCACCTATGACAATAAAATATTTTTTTAAATGAAAATTTCATCTTTCTTGAACAAAAACGCAACTGTTTGATTGAAAATTAATCTTCTTTGTTTGATCATTCAACTATATTGTTTAACAATTTTGGATGAACCACTTTGTTGAGAAATCAACTGCGTGGATAGAAGTTAAACTACTTTGTTGAAATTTTTTTTAAAAACAGATTCATCTTTTTTCTACAGAAAATTTGTCTTTTGTCTTTTGGAGAATTCACCTTGTGGAAAATCCAACTATTTTGTTGAAAATTAATCTTCATATTACAATTTTTTTTGTCAAGAATAAATAAATTTGAGAATTGTTTTATTCCGTTTATAAGAGATCCGATGTCAAAAATATTACAAAATCAAAATTCTGGTATTTTAATATTAGTGGTCAGGGGAAATGAAAAAAATTGGTCAAGGAAAAATCAGGGAATTTTGCAAAGCGTGTATTATTTTAAATACTAAACATTTCCATCAGTTTCAAGTCCCATATGTTATTATTTTTGAAACCATAAGTTACGTACAGTAAGAGGGAGCAAGGGGCCGAAATATTTTGTTACGGTTCGTTACAGGGGGGAGGGGGATTTTGGAGAGGGCTTATATAATCCAGCCTCACAAAACAATAATAATAATAATAATAGAAATATTACAAGACAATAATAATAATAATGATAATAAGAGAAATATCCTAATCGTAATATCGGTGGGCGAGTTGCAGGTTCTATTTGATAATCTACCTGTAAAGAGACACCCACAATAATACAAAATGATTAGCGGTTGACATTGGCTCTTGAGTTGAGTAATAAATAATTCAGAAATTTGTGTCTAACTCTAATCTAACCGAAGGCAAAGGTTACGATTATTATACTGGGGACTGGTTATTACCCATTCCTCAGGATATTTTACTGGAGTTTCATAATGCGGTGGTCAAGCCGTAAAAGCGAAAGTGCTGTGCGGCTGTAAATACTGATTTTATGGTCAATTCATCACTAGTTTTGAGTGTCATGAACATGTCGAAAAAATTGCCAACGAAGACCAATTTATGGTAGTCAATGCATACTTGGTAGGCCACAGAGATACTGCCATAATTTGATTCTTATTATAAACTGGTTACTGATATTTATTGTCTTTCAAGGCTGAAGCTTTATAATTTATATAAACAAATTTAAAACCCATAACGTCTAATCCGGAAGTCGAACCCTTTGACATATTTTACAAATTCAAACAAAAAAATCTATGAACCTTCTTTCTCGACACAAGGAGACGAAAATTACTTTTCTAAATTCCTACTCTTTAAACGCTTTTTCGGTAGAATTGCTATCAAACACATTTTTTTTTTCCCTGAAATTTTAAACCATTTATCCCCCACCCCTTTGCTGGAGTCCATAAGCCCCACCCCCAATCCCTATCTGGCGCAATTTTTGCCGACTAAATTTTTTTCGTGAATTTATTCAGGGTTCATCCAAAAACAGCGTAAGAAGATTTGGGGGGATGGAGAGTTTGGTCAAATCTTACTGTTTTTTTATGAATTAACAAAGTAGTTTAACTTTCAAACAAGAATTTGTGATTTTGAAACCAACAAAGAGGAACTCACAAAAAAGATGTAATAGTTGATATTTTAAAATAAATAAAGAAAAAAATTCATCCAAGATCTAGAATTTTCAAGTAAGAAAAGATGAATTTTCAACTAAAAAAATTAATTTTCTATACTATAAATAACGAATTCTCAACAAAATGCATACATTTTTTTATCAAATAGTGGAATTTTCAAGCTACAAAGACTAGCTTTGTACAAAAAGTTGAATTTTTAATTAAATAATTATATTTTCAACAACAACAAAATTTTCAACCAAAAAGATTAATTTTTTCCAAAAAAAGACGAATTCTCAACAAAATACACAAATTAACCAAATGGATGCATCTTTAAACTAAAAAGATAAATTTTCGTGACACAAATAGAACACTTACATTTTCAGTTGAAAAATGAATGTTCAATATGAAAAAACGAATCTTCTACAAAATGGTTAATTTTTCTACCAAAATATTGAATTCTCAAGACAGAAAGACGAATTTCCTACATAAAAGAGTTGAATTTTCCACCCGAAAATAGAAAGTTTCAACATAAAATCTCATTTACAATAAAATAGTTATATTTCAAGTTAAAAAAATGAGTTTTCAATAAAAAAAATAAATAAATTTTTAACCAAAGAGTTAAATTTTCAACCAAGAAGATTATTTTTCTGCCAAAAAGACGAATTTTCAACAAACTACATATGTATATATTCTTTTATAATGAATCATAAAGAAAGGAATTTAATTGTAATCCTAAAAAGAAGAATTTTCAATAAAAACTATAATAGTTAATATTACAACAAAAAATAAATATTTCAATTTTGAATAAAACACAATAAAATTCAACAAGAAAAGATGAATTTTCAGCAAAATATTTCAATCCTTAGCTAAAAAAGATTAATTATTAACCGAATAGTTGCATTGTTAAACAAGAAATTTAATTTTCTAACAAAAGAGACGAATCTTCAACAAAATGCATCAATTTTAACCAAATGGTCAAATTCTCAAAGGAGAAGATTATTTTTCTACAAAAAAGACAAATTTCTAATTAAATAGTTCAATTTTTATCTGAAAAAGATAACTTTTTAATAAAAAAGAAAATATTCAAATTTTCATTAAAAAGCAATACATTTAAATTGAAAAAGTTCATTTTTTTACAAAACACACCATATAATTGAATTTCTACCAACTTGTTGAATTTTCAAGCCAAAAAGGATGAATGTTCCACAAAACAGTGAAGTTTTCAACCCCCAAATATACATTTTTGACAGAAAAGTTCAGGTTGAAATTATCAACTATTGAAACTATTATTTAAAGAGATGAAGGGAAGTAAAAGTACAGAGTTTTTTAGCATGAGAAACAGCAAAGGTGAAATGCTATATGATATAGACGGGATAGTAGACGCTTTAAAAGACTCTTTTAAAGAACTATTAGGAGGTGAAGATATAGGGCAACAAAACTACGACATTGAACATAATGCAATAGAAAACCCAATTGAAAAAGTCAGTGTCACTGAGGTCAGAGATATAATTAAGAACTTGAGAAACGGTGAGGCTGCTGGTTTAGACAGTATTAGCGCTGAAATGCTTAAATACGTTGGCGAGTACATACCTCACAGGTTGTGCGAATTGATAAATTTATGTTTCGAGACAGGAGAAATCCCAGACGATTGGAGAAAGGCGATTATTGTACCAATATATAAAAAGGGAGATAAAAACAACTGCAGTAATTACAGAGGTATCAGCCTACTAAGTACCGTAAGTAAAATATACTCAAAAATACTTATCCGTAGGGTAATGCAAATTACAGAAAAGAAAATATGGGAAGTCCAAAGTGGATTTATGCCAGGAAGATCATGTACGGATCAGATATTTAGCCTAAGACAGGTCGCAGAAAAAAGTTTGAGAGTAGGAAAGAAAGTCTTCTGTGCATTTATTGACCTAGAAAAAGCTTTCGACACGGTAAATAGAAGTAAACTTTGGGAAGTCCTTAAAGAGTATGGAGTGAATGGAGGGCTCCTACAAGCAATAAAAACAATATATACGGGTAGTAAAGCAACCGTAAGGGTAAATGGGAAACTGAGTGACTGGTTCGATATAATGCAAGGCGTGAAACAAGGATGCGTTATGTCCTCGTGGCTATTTATCATATTCATGGATAAGTGTCTAAGAACTGCCCTCTTCAACGAAAAAGGTATAGATCTCGAAACCGTCAAAGTACGTGGGTTGGCTTTCGCAGATGACAAGATTGTTATGGCAGAATCAGTCGAAGACTTGCAAAGAATGTTGAATAAACTTAACACAAGCATGAAGAACATGGACCTCAAAATTAACGTGAATAAAACGAAAGTCATGGTTTTTGAGGGAAAAAGTGAGAAAACAATATGCAACATTGTCCTAAATGATGTGAGATTAGAACAAGTTGACAAGTACGTATATCTAGGTAGTCTATTCACTAGCGACGGAAAAATAGATGGGGAATTAGATAGGCGCATAAATAAGGGTAAGAAGGTTATCGGTAGAGCAGGATCCATCCTCACGAATAAAAACATATCAAAAAAAGCTAAAATGGCCATACATAATTCCATATTCGTACCAACTGCACTATACGGTAGCGAGGCATGGACCTGTCAAGAAAAGGACAGGAGAAAAATCAACGCGATCGGCATGAAACCTCTGCGCATAATATGCGGAAAAACACTGATGGACAAAGTCCGAAACGAGATAATCCTCAAAGAATGTGGTACAGGAGACACGCTAGTTGACATATGGGAAAGAAATCAGTTAAGATGGTTCGGACATCTTGAAAGAATGAAAGATGAACGACTGACGAAGCAAGTATATAAAGGTAAAGTAAATGGCAGAATGCCCAGAGGTAGACCGCCGAAAGAATGGTTAGAATCTGTAAATGAGACATTGATCCGAAGAGACATAAGAAGTCATAGGAACAGAAGAGCTTGCATAAAGAAATGCATGGACGTAAATGAAGCTAGAGTAGTATGCCAGGACAGAAATGTGTGGCGACAAATAGTTTATAAGCAGAGTGACAATAGAGTGAATGATGCCTGAAACAAAGACCTTGGATACTAATGGGCCCAAGTGAGGAACCATACATAACAATTTTGTGAGGCTCCTCACTTGGGGTGATCGCTAGAGAGATTGATCAGCAACCTGGGTCGGAGCAGTGTTGCGGAGTGAACGTGTTATTTGAATAAATAACACGAAAACTCCAGATCAATCTAAAATATCTATACCATAACACATATACCTATATACCTATCTACCTTATACCATATAACGACCTACTTTACACCTATATACCTATCCCACTACTTTCCAACCGAGTAAGTCACGCCTGCCCCGAAAGGGAAATGGCTTAATGGTATAATAATATGAATCTTTAACCAAAAAAATGCATTTTTAATGAAGTAGTTCAACTTTCAAACAAGTAGTTCGATTTTCAACCTAAAAAGATGAATACGTAACAAAAATTATACCCCAACAGCATAGAAAAATTATTCCCCCCCCCCCCCCCCAAGACTACGCAATTCATGCACGGCCCCAAATATTCACGTGCTTTTAGGTTTTTCATGAATGTCAACACTATAATTGAAAAATATAAATAAAGTAAAATTTATGGCCTTATATACAATTGGAAAATTTCTTTCAATTTATTGGGGGAGCCCCATACCCCATTTCTCAAATATACGTGAAAGAAAGGTCACAATCGCAATTACAAATAAGATACGTCTTAATCCATGGTTTTAAAAAATACAAAAAGTTCGGAAAATATTTTTGTGAATAATTCCATTTATTTTAATTTGAAGGAGGTTCAGGAACAGTGTTTCCTTCGAATAACCTTGTTCTTGAATCGGGAGTATTGAAAAATAAACAGTCAGGGCAGCTGGACAACCGGTTCCAACTGGAATGCATAATATTCTGCAATATACTAGAATGAGTGCTCGCGCACTGCGGGCCTTCCAAGGCAAGAGTCACAACCGTCTCTCGCCCGTTGAACTAAGAAACTGCGTGAGCCAGCAATTCTAGGGACTCCTGAACCGCGAGTTCTTAAACCGAGAGTCAGATGTACTTTGAACAAGTTTAAAAATTCTTCCGCAGCATATACTATGCCAGAATAAAAAATGAAAGGATCTTTGTGACAGGCGGAGGTTATGTTGCGCGTGTTTATCTGTTACCCCCTCCCCCTCACCACACAGCAAAAATCGAACTCGGACTTTAGTGAAATGTTGTTGATTATACCATATCTTTTTGTTGATCTGAGTAAAACTTTTGGTTAATCCAAGCAAATATTCTGCTCAATCGAAGCAAAAATTTTGCTCGAATCAAGAGAATATTTTAATTAATTGAAATAAGTATTTTTGCTGGTCTAAAAAAATATTTTGTTTGATTGAACGACAACTTGTAATTCATCTAACCTTAAAGGACCTAGCACAATTTTAGCTAACCATGGAATTGTGTCATCTTGTGTAAATGATTTAGTAGTTTATTTAACAACTAAATACCACAAGGTGAGAATTGAATATAAATTGCGCGGGTACCTTTGCTTATTTTATTCAAAAAATCGTTCGGCTGTTTTATCAAAAACTTGATTGCGCAATCTTACTTAGGTAATCACACCGATTCAAGTAATCTTGCCTATTTTTCACAAAATCACTCAATCACATATAGAGAATATTTATGGAATAGTAACTTAAATGTGGGCTTTTGTACAAGACAAGACGTAACAGAATAAATATACGAAGGGCGTCTCGCTCATACCGAAAACCCTTTTGATGTATGTATTATTTTATAATTAATCATGAAGCTAATTGGAAAGGAATGTACACTTCTCAAGCCCCCAATCGATTATGTTTTGGGATCACGTATTTCGATAAGGATCACCGAGATGCAAACGGATTACATTTTTCTGTTTTTTTTTCAACGCTACAAATTCTCGCACGTGGACTGTCATCTTGAATTCGAGTACGCGCTCGTAACAACTGCGCATATGCGTTTGTCACTTTTAATATGTTTTCAGCTAAATATTTTAGTCGAATCAACCAAATCTTTTGCTTGATTCTAGTCAAATGTGCTCTTAAATTGCTTTGTAGATCTGACCAGAAATTTTATAAAATCGATCGAATATTTTCAAAAATCAGCAAAACGATTCAACCAAAAACTTTGATTTCTTGGAGAAAAACAAATTTGGTCAACTGAACAAAAATTTTGTTCATTTAACTCAAATGTTTTCTGAATTCAACTACAATGCGGTTAACAATAGTATATTCGATGGCTCCACTGCAGAGCTCCAGTTCTGGTTCAGTCCGAATACACCTCCAACTTGCGGTTTCTTCGAATACAGCTCTAAGTCACTTTTTTTCGATTTTGAGTTTTTATATTAGCATGAATGAATTGATCATTTCTTGCTGTCTGCTAAAATATTATAAAATTTTGTGCAATATTAAAAAAGAATATGATAAAAAAACGAAATAAGTTACTCTTTCAATTTCACAGCTAAGAATGCTCCAACTCAAGTCAAGAAATTCAAGTCAAGCAGGGCCGCAAAAATTCTATTGATTACTTTAAGTAATAATAAGAATTTTTTAGCAGTGAGGAAGTCATTGCTTCATTGTCACATGTTTATTAGCAAATTTTTATTAACAGTATTGAGGTAAGAACTTTAGCTATTTATAAATGCCGTTTTCATTCTTTTGTACCGTATTCCTGACTTTTAAGAACATTTCAAAGTCTAATCAGTTCCACTGAGCTGCCTTGGCACACGATATTTCATGTAACAAGAGTTTTTTCATCATACTTCAATCGAAAATTCGACTTTCGATGCCTGTGGAGCGGGTCGAAAATCGAATCCCAAGTCGAATTTTCGATCATCGATATGATGAAAAATTGTATGCATGACTCGGCCACAATTTTTGTCTATTTATCTTTTTTCGAATCGCTTGTGTCGGTTGTCCAAAAAATCTTATTTTTTATTTTAAATGTTTTTTACGAATGAAATAAAAACCTCGCATTCTATCGAAAAGTGATTAACAACAAAGTAGATCTTTCTTGGGTGCATATTTTTTGTCAATTCATCTTTTTTCGTAGCTTTTGTCGTTTGTCCAAAAAAAAAAATGTTACTTCGATTTTTATTGTTGTTTTTTACGAATAAAAACAAAAACTACGCATCCTATCGAAAAGTGATTAATAACAAATTTATAGATCTTTTCTTGGTGAACAACTTTTGATGGATAGTTTTTTTCAAACCTTGTTTCGTTTTTCCACAAATTCAACTACTTTATTTTTAATATTATTTTTCACGATTAAAACAAAAATTACGTATCCTTTCAAAAAAGGATTAATTAGAAATTTCTCGCTCTTCTTTGGGGTCAAAAACTTTGATTTCTTCATTTTTTCGTGGCTTATGTCGTTTGTCAAAAATTTTAATTTTTTTTCAATATTGTTTTTCACGAATAAAACGAAAACTACGCGTCCTATAAAAAAGTAATTGAAACAAATTAGTATAGATATTTTTGGATGCACAATTTTGGTCTCTTCATCTTTCTTCATACTTTGCATAGTTTGACCGCAAAATGGAATTTTTTATTTTTCATTATTTTTTGTGGGATCTAAATTTGAATTTTTGATTTTTCAAGAAAATTCAAAAAGTTGTTATGACAATCTTATGTAGGGTGTGCAAAAAGCCACATTTTTTGGCATTTATCATATTCGCTTGGCTTAAAATTTTCATTTTTGTTTTTTTTTACTCTCATCTGAATGAGAAGCTATTGGTTTTATGTGAAAAATGACTCTCGCGAATTCCATTAAATGTCGACGTTTTGAGGTCCCCTGAGTCAGAAAAAATAGTTTTTACGGTGGTGTCTGTCTGTCGTTGTCGTCATTGTTGTCGTTGTTTTCGATAAAAAAATGATCAGAGTTATAGCATTTTCAAAATCCAAAAACACAAACGAAAATTAACAGTCTGAGCCAAACAACGCACGATATAAAAGAAGTCAGGAAGAGAAAAAACTTTGCCTTTTGAAAGCTCTACAGGATTTTCAGAACAAAGTTTTTAATTTTCTTAAAAAATCAAAAATTCAAATTTTGATCGCACAAAAAATAAAGAAAAAAAATTCCATTTTGCGGTCAAACAATGCAAGATACGAAAAAAGATGAAGAGACCAAAGTTATGCACCCAAAAAGATAGATAAATTCGTTATTATTCACTTTTTGATTTGACACGTAGTTTTTGTTTTATTCTTAAAAAACGACATTGAAAATAAAAAATAAAATTTTAGGACAAACGACACAAGATACGAGAAAAATGAATAGAAAAAAGTGTTTCAACCAAAAAAGAGCTACGCTAATAAGCAAATTAAATGTTCGGACATAAAGACACAAGGTACAATAAAATGTTTAATAACAAAATTGTTTTTGATTGAGACCTGAAAATTTGCTTTCAACCTTTCATTCTCACCAGATATGTGATGAGAATGTGTTCGCTAAAGCCAAAGGAGCTTTCACAAAAGAGAATTCACAATCACTAAATTTCAGTTCATGATGGTTTGACCTCTAATTTAAAAAGTCTTGTGCAAAAATGTGGGGGATGTAGCGCGCGCAGCGCGAGATGAATATTCTATCGAGCACAAAGCGCGAGATCCAACAGGTGCGCGCTAAAACTCGCGAGCGAAGCGAGCCGCGCGCGATGAGAATGTGCCCGCGCAGCGAGCAGAATTTCAATTTTGTGAATGCTATATAACTCTGGTAATTATTTTATCGGAAAAAGTCATAGGGATAATTGGTTCGTCTTTTTGAAGACTATGAATAGCCTGACACTGAATTTGTATATCTTAAAAAAAAAGTGGACTCAAAATTTTTCTTATTGCTCTAACCTTTTGATTTTCATCCAAAATGGCTGGCTATCGCACGTGACCTTCATTTCATGACACTCGAAGAGTATACCAAAGGCCAATCAAATCTGTCAATTATTTCGAAAGCATCGTGCTAACACAGACACAGAGGCAGACATGCAGACAGACGCCCACAGAGATACATTCCCGAAATCCTATTATTCGGGTTCAGAAGGTTTTAAAACGTGGGGGGGGGGGGGTAAAATTTTACACAAATCTAATACCTTCTCTGATGAGAATGTGAAAACCAGTTGTTGATTCACTATGAAAGGTTTTAATACACTAGAATATACTAGATGACTAGAGGCTAGAGACTAAAGAAATGTTTTATGTTGTCCGCATTATTGAAATTGTTTATGTTGTGAAGCTAGCGCGATAACTGGATTGAATTCATACACCGGAGAGTGGCATAAAAAAGTAAAGTTTTTCGCAAAAAGCGTCGCTTTTGCTCCCAGCGCGGGCGAGGCGTACATATTCTCGCGTCATTTACCTGAAATCGGAGGGTGAAACGCGTATATAAAAACGCATTTGTCGACGGGGCGAATGAAGGGGCAACAGTCGCTATAAAGACTAGAGACTAGAGAGCGAGTAAAATTGCGACGGTGTGAGTATTTGGTGTATACTGTATGTGCATTGAGCTGGGTGGCTCCTCGGTCACACGACGAGAAAGCGTAATTACTATACGTGAGGCTGCAGTAACTCAGAGTAGGAATGAACACGTCCTATCGTACCCTACTGTGAACTGTCCTCTCGTCTCGCTTCTTCTTCTTCTGCCTTCTCCGCACCTCTCTCGATTTTCTCATCATCAGTGCCGTATCACGAAGGGGTGAAGTGTGATTAAATGTTTTTATAAGGAACCCCTCCGAGGGTGCGAAGACCTCAAGTTCTCATCATGAATCGCTTCTTCTCACCAGATATTACTTTCGAAATCGATCAAATGTATTTCGCACTACTCACATTCGAATTCATTTACTTTACTACACTGAAAAAAAACGTAAGGGGCGTTCAAAAACTAGATCACGCTATTTTGAACACTTTTTCCACCGTCGAAATATTGCATTTTGAACATGATAGTTAAATTTCCAACCAAAAAAGATTAATTTTTCTACCAAAAAAGATAAATTTTCAACCAAGAGAAAGATGATTTTTGAACCAAATAGTTCAATTTTCAACTAAATAGTCAAATATTTAAACAAAAAATTAAGCTTGACCGAAGAACTGTTTTATTTTCAACCGAAAAGTTGAATCTTCAAGCAAAAAGTACGAATTTTTTAGATAACAGCTCAATTTTCAACCAAACAAAATGTTTCTTATACCAAAAAATAAATTTTTATTCCAAAAGGATGAATTTTCCATTAAACAAGACGAATTTTCAAAAATAGTAGAATATTTAACCAAAAGAGAGAAATTCGCAACAAAATATCTGATAACTAATATTTCAACAGCAACAAAATTCATCTCCAACAAGAGCAGTTAAATTTAACTTAAAAAATGAGTTTGGTACATGCAATGTAATAGTTGATATTTCAACCAAAATGTATTTTTAATATAAGTAAAAAATAGTTGAAGTCGACCGAAACAGACGGATTTTCAAGAAATCCTCAAGCAAAACAGATTAATTTTTAACCAAAAAGTTGCATTTTTGATCAAAACAGATAATATTTCTACCAAGAGGGATGAATTTACAAATTAAAAAAAAAAAACAATTCTTCAGAATAAAAATTATATTTTTCACCATAAGACGAATTTTCAACAAAACAGTTTCATTTTTAAGCCCAAAATATGAATTTTCAAAAAGAAATCTAATTTCATCCCAAATAGTTGAATTTGCAACTATAAACTATCAATTTTCAAGCATGAATGAATACTTTGATTTTTTTAATTAACAAAATTTATTTCCAATTAAAAAAAAAACAAATAGTTGATCTTTTCTACCATAATAATAGATTTTTAACGAAAAAAGACGAATTTTCAACCAAATAGTTCACTTTTCAACCAAGTAGTTGAGTTTTCAACCAAAAACTATCAATTTCTGAACAAACGAATGAATTTCCAGCCTAAATTTTGAATCATCAACCAAAATGATGAATTTTTATTGAAGCAATTCAACTTCAACTTATCTTAGTTTAATTTAAAAAAAATGAATTTTCCGCCATAAATATTAATTTTTTACCAACAAAAAGAAGATCTTTTAACGTAAAAAGAAGATAAATCATCAACGAAATAGTTGAATTTACAACTGAAAAGAAAAGAATATTTCCAGCCAAAAAAGAAATAGGCTAATTTTCAATTACCAAAATTAATTGTTGACCATAAAAAACTAATCAAAATGGTTTGAACTAAATTTTCAACCGAAGAAATGAATTTTCGAGTAAAATAATAAATTGTCAATAAAAAAAATAAATATATTTGTAACAAAGTAGTTCAACCAAGCAGTAAAATTTTCAAGAAAAAGGTGAATTCTCCACAAAAAAATGTAATAGTTGTTATTTCAGCTAAAAAATATTTCAATTCTAATAGAAAACGGTACATACAACAACAAAAATTATTTGAATTTGAAATAAAAAACAGTTAAATTTCACCGAAGAGATGAATTTTCAGCAAGAAAAATTTATACTCTACTAATAAAAACGCATATTTAACAAAATACATCAAGTTTCAAAAAAATAGTTGAATTTTAAACTTAAAAATATACATTTTCGACCAAAATGGAATAGATGAATTTTGAGTTAAAAAATTAATTTCCAACAAAAAAACAGAATGAATTTTCAACAAAGCTGTTCACTTCTCAATAACGGAAATAAGTAACAAACCAAAAAACTGAACTTTGAATAGAATAGTTGAATTTTCAACCAGAAAATAATGACCCAAAAAAGAAATAATTTTGAACTGTAGATGAATTTGAAATAAAAAAATGAGTTCTCAACACAAAATATAATAGTTGATATTCCAACCCAAAAATATAAAATATTTTCATTTTTAATCAAAAACAGTTAAATTCAACAAGAAGATTTATTTTCTACAAATGAAGACAAATTGATCTAATCAGTAACGTCACCTGACCAAATCAGTAATTTTGAATTATCTGAACAAATACATTTTGAATTAAGTTATCAGCAACTTTCACTAATTAAATCAGTAAGTTTGATTGATCTAATCCGTGACTTACAATGTGTTAATCACTCATTTATGGTTAATTCAAAATTATAGTATTCATAAAAAGCAGATTTTATCTCGATCTTAAATGAAAAACTTTACTGTTTTATTATAGCAGACAAATCAGTCACTTCCATTGAATGAAAATCAGTCTCTTTCATGGACTGATTAATTCAGTTAGTAATATTGACTGATTCATTTTTAAAACTACCTTTCTATTAGCAGGAATGACTTAACCTGTCAGTCATAGCATGCTTGAATAAACTAATCAGTCAAATTTTCACTGATTAGATTCTATAAAAATCCCACAATATGGAAAAAATATGTTATACAATCAGAGTTTTAAAAAATCAGTATGGATCCAAAAATGGGTTTTTACTCTGGATTGATTAATTTTTACCCCGAAAAGAAAAAATCAACTCTGATATACGGATCCTATAAAAGTCACACCAGAAATTTTTAACCGTGCAAGAAGACAGTTTCGAGAAATCTTGTTCATGATAAAAATTCCTGTTCTCGTGAACAACTCGCATGGGAGGAAATGCATCTGTTCCAGGAGTATTAGAAGTTTGTAGGGTCGTATCGGGGCCAAGAGAAGTTTTCATGTCCTTGAGAACAGCTTGACTTCTCAAATCCAACCCCATAAGGGCAACACGTGCAGAGTATATAAAACCACATGATTTTTAAGCAGGAAAAAAGTCCCTTAAGCACTATTTGTCATTTGAAAATTTTTTATTGTAATTTTGCTAGTCGTTTCGAAATTTCGATAGCCCCTCTGCAATCTGGTGTACACTCTGCAATCTTTTGCAATCCAATGCAATCTTTTATAATACCTTGTAATCCCCACCTTACGAAAAAATAGTAAAGGAAATTCAGTATAGATCTGTACAGCATTTATTTATTCATAGGATTTCGACAAATTTTAAGGAATTTCAGAGAATATCCATAGATTTTAAGCGATTTCGACAAATTTAATGAAAATTTCAAGAAAGTTCGAAACGTTTCGAGGAAGTTTAGAAGATTTTAAATATTTCCCAACATTTCCGGGGATTTTAGGGATTTCAAAGGATATCGTAGGATTGCCAAAGATTTCAAGATATTTTTAGCTAGTGAACTTTGGAAAATAAATTTAATTCAATTTAAAGGGATTCCTAGCAATTTCAAAGATTTCAAGGGATTTTAGGTTTTTTTAAAGGAATTTCAAAGGATTGTAGGTTGTTAGAGACTTAGAGGAATTTAAATGTTTTCTTATAGAGAACTTTAATAAATACTTAAACAGGTTACATTTCATTTAAATTTCTGAGAACTTTAATATATTTTAAAGAATTTTCTCAGATTTCGTAAAAAATTTCACGAAATTTCAAAGATTTCCAAACATATCAGGAGATTTTGAGGGACTCCAAAAGATTTCAACAAATTTTGAGGGACTTTCACGGATTGCGCGGATCAGTGTTTAATGGATTAAAAATATTACCATGGATTTCAAAGAATTTCTAAACATTTCAAAGGATCTTAGAGAATTTTTGCCTTTTTCAAGGATTTCAAGGAATTTCAAAGAATTTTGCAGGATTTCCAAGGATTTCACTGGATTTCTAGTGAACTTTGAAAGATTAATAAAATAGAATGACATTTTAAGAGATTTTAAGGTATTCCAAGGAATTTCACAAAGATTAAAGGATTTTGTCAAATCCTAAAAAAATTCAAGGGGTTTCAAAGATTTCTAGATATTGAAATGGCTTTTAAGTGATTTATTCTTCTTTAAATGAATTTTTCCCTTTTTCAACTATTTCAAGGGATTTCTAGTGAATTTTCATTATTTTTATAGGATTCAAAGAATTTTGTAGGATTTTCAAAGATTTCAATGGATTTTTAGAGAACTCTGGGAAATAAATGAAATTTCATTGAATTTCAAGGGATTCTTTACAAATCCATAGATTTCAAGCGTTTTGAAGGTATTTGAAGGAATTTCACAAGATTTAAAGGATTTGATCATTTCTTCAATGATTTTAAGGGATTTTAAAGGTTTTTTAGGGAATTTAACTTTTTTCTCAAGAACTTCAATGCATATATGTTTAATTTAATTTATATTAAAGGGATTCCAAATTATTTATACTTTGCGAAATAATTTAAATTTCATTTCAAAGGATGTCTACGGATTTCAACAATTCAAGAAGAGAATATTTAGATGTATAGGACCGTCAATCACTTTTTAAGATTTTAGGGGATTTTACTAATTTGTAATGGATTTTAACAGATTGTAATTTGTAAGAGTATGAGATTTCAAAGATATTAATAAACTTGAAAATATTTTCGAAGGTATTAAGAGAATTCCAGAGATTCTAAAAGGTTTTAATGTGGAGTTGAATTAAATTTGAGAGATTGAAAAAATATCAAGAAAATTCAAAGATTTTTTCTGAGTAAAGTTTATTTAGACAGAATCGGTGCCTTTACTTTGAAGTCTTGTAATTCTAGGTCAAACTTGAACTGTTTTCCGTCCTAAGGTAGTTTTAGAAGGCAAACCTTAATCTTTGAAACACAATCTGAAAGGTGGCGGCCCTGCGGACTTAACCATGAAAATCATTAGTGAATACAATGGCATCCGACAAGTAGCATTTGAGATACTTCATACTTTTTGAATTCCTATTCAAAAATCATCATTGTGAAATCAAATAGAATGCGCAGTGTCTCAAGAGTTCTTTGCCGGACATAATTGTATTCACTAATGATTTTCTAGGTTAAGCCCTTTAAAACTATTTTAGGGTGGTAGGAAATTCAAGTTTATATTTATACAAGACATCAAAGTAAAGGCACCGAATTAATTTGTAGACTAATATATTTCCTGATACTTCCATGTGAGATTATGAATAGTCTGCAGTAAATCGTTTTTTATAGCTTCTTCACATTTCACAATTATTCCTTCGATATTTTCGTATTATTTATTCTAATGCTGATCATCCTATCACTTTTTTTACAGCTACATAATAATTTTCTTCAATGAATTTCCTATAATCAATGGAATCGTTTGCAATGACATGCAGTATTTTGCATTCTTTTGTAATCTAATGCATCAAGCAATCTGAACATTAATTTTTTCTCACAAAATTTGAGAAATGAGAACTATCGCCATATGTTAGATAAGATAATCTCTCTTTCAAAGCTTTGATTACTTTCTAATGTGATACTGATCCTCCCACTTTTCACTTTTAGAGGTCCTGCCTGGGTTCCAGCTCATTGTTTCTTCCTTGGCAGACTGCATCTTCGATCACGATGTGCTTGAGGGATTGTGAAAAAGAAAAAATGTTACCCCCCCCCCCCCAAATTTCCCCTCCCAGTACAAGTCTCGCTGTCCTGCCTCCAAACACCTTTCAACCCCTAGAACCGACCCCACCGGGCCATTAGAGCGGTACATTTTTTAGCCACCGAGGGTGGTACGAGTGAAAAGCACCATTTCTACGAGTTCGAAGAAATAACTCTCGCCAATGACTCTCGGCAACGCCTGCAGAAATTCGCTTTCAGCCCCTCCTGCTTTTGCTCGATTTTAAATGAGAAGAAAGGAGGTCAGGTAGGGTCGCTCCCTATATGTTCTATGTTTTAAAACATTCTTTGTGTTCAAAGGAATTTTTTGCTAATTAAATTATTTAATTATGTGTAGCAGTGCTATTTTACTTATTTTGGGAGGTGGAAAGACACAATAATTCGTTTGTGGTACTTTCTTTTGTGTAAAATGCTAAGGAAACCTATTTTGATATTAAAAATGGATTAGAAAAATGCAAAATTGTAAGGGATAATATCCTAGGTCTCCAAGAGAAGCGCTGTTATCGTGGTTCGAATCCCGACGAAGATATTTTCGTAAGTGGGACTTTTTAAACTAGTAATGAAAAAATTTTAACATTTTTTCAAGTTTGGGAAAATACTTACAATTTCGGAAATTTGTTTGAACTTTTGAAATTTTTGGAATGTTGAAATAAATACAAATTTGGGATTTTGACAAATTTTTTAAATTCATGGAATTTTGGAAAATTGCATCAATTTAGAAAATTTATGGTAAATTTGGGAAATTTTTGGTAAATTTGGGACATTTGTATGAAGTAAATTTATAAATTACCAACAAATTTGAAAATTTTCAAAGTCCTTGCAATTTAGGAAATTTATGATAAATAATGCATTACCAAAATTGATGAAAATTTTTAAAATTTGCGCTGAATTTGTAAATTTCCAAACATTTTGGAAATTTATAAATATATAAATGCATATAATATATATAATATAATAATATGTAAATATATGTTACCAAAAATTTTGAAAATTTCATAAATTAAGGATATTTATGGTAAATTCATAAATGACTAAAATTGATTACAATTTCAGAGATTAATGGTAAATTTATAAAATACCAAAAATTTTGGCAATGTGTGGTAAATGTATTAATTACGCAACATTTTAAAAATTTAGAAACTTCTTGAAGCTTGGGAAAATTACGGAAATTTTTGAAATATTTGGTGAATCTATCAATTACCAAAATTGTTGACAATTTAAAAAAATTTTGAAATTTTCATAGTAAATTTGTAAATTACCAAAAATTTTAGAAAATGGGAAATTGATAAATTACCAAAACTTTTGGAAATTTATGGTAAATTTATAAAATATAAATTACCAAAAATTTTAAAAATTTTGGAAATTCTTGAAATTTTGATTAAACTTGGAAAATTATAAGAATCTCTGAAATCAAAAAAAAATGGACAATTTTTTAACATTGTGGTAATTCAGAGCATGCAGAAATTTCCGAAATTTTCGTTAATTTATGGTAAATTATTAGTTGGTACAATCTGTCAAACAATCTGTGAACACAATAGTTTGATAATTTTCATTATTTACCTCTGACATCATTTTCCACTCCCTGGGGACTGAAAAGTAGAACTTTAGTCTCTCTTCATAGGCATATTGCGAAGGGCTGAAATCATGAATGTGTTATGAAAAAGTTTTTGTTTTCTGCCATGGATATCCAAATGTCTAATCTCTAATGAGAATGTTTCATACTGCAGTTGCTATTGATTTCGTCGTTAGAGATTGAAATTAATTTAGTAAATTTGTATTTTTCTGACATTCTGAACTGAATGAGAATATGTTGGATGTATGTGAAAATTGACTTCCGTGGATTTCAAAAAATCTCGACGTTTCCGGACTTACTGAATAACAAAAAATGGATTTTACTTCAGTGTATATGTCTGTCTGTCGTCGTGGTTATCGTCGAAGGAATTATTCTATTGGATTGCCTTTTGCACACTGGTTTGAAACCTAAAAAGAAAGGATATGTTTGTTGTTTGGCCAACGGTTCTGGTTTTATTAATTGAAAATGTTTTGTAGAAATGAAAAATTCAATTTTCCGACCCTCCTGTTGTTTGTCACGCTTGACTCAACACATCCTTCCCTGTTGTCCCCGCAACTCCTCTTGGCATCAATTCTCGGAACGCCTAGGATAAAACTATGTTTGCTTTGGACTATTTTTCAAAATATTTGTATTTTTTTTCAATTGTAAGAAATTAAATTTAAAGTAATAAACTTAAATTTCTGGAAAACTGACACAAGATACAATAAAATATTTAACGGCAACATTTTTCTCATAAAATAGAAGTCCCGGATCGATCCGGGATCAATGTAATAGATTTCAACATAATTAAAAAAATTTTGCGTTTTCGACACACTTTAGTCGAGCGTGAAATGTGAAACACGTGATGGGAATCTATATCTGTTAAAGCCAAAAGATCTTTAACAAAAGAGAATTCACAAACACCAAATAACGAATGTAAATCGTTTCACCTTTAATTCTAAACGGATCATGTAGATATTTTAATACCGAAAATGTCTTTCTTTTGTAAGATTTATTCCACACATGCAGGATATTGAACAGGGGCCTATAGTGAATAAAAAATAACTGTCAATCTGGGCTCTAATCTTCTAATTTTGCAGTCCATATACGACCGTATACCTGATCGTTACCATATAATTTCATAAGAACCCCGTGCCGATTCTTACGGTTACTGAGTCCGATAAGAATATGAACCGTTCAGAAAAATCCCTTACACAGGGATCATCGCAGGGTCTTGGTCTCTCCAATTTTTTCCATAGATCTCAAATCAACGATATTACTGAAAAAAGATGATCGCAGATAGGATCGGTGAATGACAGCATTCGACGTTCGTAAAAATGGAAAAATAGGGATACCTTTCGTATCAAAACGTAATCCCATGATCCACACCCTGAAAATAAATGTATATAAAAAAATTCCAATATATGGGTCATTTTCAAGTCTTTAATGTTTATTGCAAACTGTTGTTTTTAATATATATCACATATTTTGGTAACAGTTTATCTGGCGAAGGATATGGAGAATTTCAAAATAGACACATTTAAGAAAACGTATAAGATTAATGAAAAATTGATTATACTCATGTAAGTTTAATATACATGTATGTCAATAAAACTCGTAACATTCGTATTCCATAATGTTTTCAGGATATACATATTTTTAAAATTTAAATTCGAATTGGCAGTTGTTTCCAAGTGACGCAAAACTTGAGACACTCAACAAAATGTTCCCACATAGGAAAAATTTATTAATTTATTAATTTTGATTCGGTTGTTGAAACAGACTGAAAGCTTTTAGGCTAATCCAAGACAATTTCAAGTTAATCTGTATGTCTAGCTTGTGAGATGGAACCAGACTATTTTTGATGTCTCATAACGAATATTTCCGACACAAAGACAAAAATGTATGTATTGAAAACAGATTATTTGATTTGGAAAGAACCTGAAAGATTTATAACTCGAAGACAAGCCAAACGATTCCCAAGAGGCCTCCGAGAGTCATCACTATAATCCGCTTTAAATTTTCCAGAATGTTTATATAATTTATCTTAATGGTATTTATTTTTTATGTATTAATAATTTTATTCTTTTGCAATAATTATGTTTTCTGGATGAAGAATATTAACATGTGGTCAGTTTTTTTCCTGTCTCCAACAGTTCATTATTAGATACACGCAGAAAATGACAAATTTAATCTTTTTATAGAAAATTGTCTATGCCTGTAATTGTTAAGAACAAGAGGGTCCGGATTTTTTATTTCGAAATCAGTTATCACAGAATTACAAAATGGATGAAAATTCAACTATTTATTTGAAAATTGCTTTAGTTACTTTAAAAATCCTTTTTAGTTGAAAATCCAACTGTTTTGTAGAAAATTCGTCTTTTTGGGTTGAAAAATCAGTATCTTCGAAGAAAATTGACTTCTTGTACAAAACTCATATTTTAATGTTGAATAGTGAAACCAAAATCTTTTTTGGATGAGAATTCAAATTTTTTTAATTTTGATTTTTTGATTTTAAAATTCATCTGTTTTAATAGAAATTTCACTCTTCGTGGATAAAAATGCAACTATTTGGTTAAAGATTCAATAATTTGGTTAAAAAAACATTCATTCTGGTTAAAAATTCAACTATTTTGTTGAAAATTCAAGTACCGTTGAAGAAAAATTATTTCTTATTCAAAACTTATATTTAAATGTTGAAAAGTCAAATTAAAGTCTTTTTTGGATGAAGATTCAAACTTTTTCAAATTTGTCTTTTTGATTTGAAAATTCATCTGTTTTAATAAAAATTTAATCTTTCTTGGATGGAAATACAACGGTTTGTTTGAAAATTAATCTTGTTTGTTCGAGGATTTAACTACTGTATTTTGAAATTTTAATTAAACAACTTTGTTGAGAAATCACATTTTTGTTGAAGATTAATTATTTCTAGTTGAAAATTCATCTCTTATTAGGTTGAAAGTTGAACAATTTTGTTGAAAACTGATCTTTTTTAACTGAAAATTCAACTGCGTGCGTACAAGCTGAACTACTTCGTTAATTTTTTTTTCCAAAGAAGGTTTATCTCTTTGGTTGAAAATTGAACTACTTTTGTTGAAAATTATATTTTTTCGCTGAAAAATAAATTTTCACATGAAAAACTAGTCTTTTGGCTCGAAGGGTCAACAGCTTAGATAAACATTTCTCTTCATGACTGAAAAATCTGTATTTGTTAAAAATTCGTCTTTGTGGTTTTTAACTCGATTTTTTGAACAAAAGTTCATATTTTTTAGTTGAAATATTAACTGTCGCACTTTCTTGTTGAAAAAGCCTGTTTTTAGGTTGAAAATTCAATGCTTTTGTTGAAAATTTTATTACTTTGTTTAAAATTTGAATATTTTGTTCAAAATGCAAGTATTTTGTTAAAAAATCATGTTATATGGTAGAAAAGTAATTTTTGAGTTAAAAATAAATGAATAAATTTTAAAATTTTAAATTTGTATCTGTATTATTTTATTCCGTTTATAAAAGATCTTGCGATAAAAATATTACTAAATGACAATGCTAGTATTTGAATATTAATGATCAGGGAAAATAAAAAATTGGTCAAGGAAAAATGCGAGAATTTTGAAAATGAATTTTCACCTACAAAGCATTATCTTGAATACAAAAAATTTCCATCAGTACCATATTATTTCTGGAAACCATATATACCGTAATTTAAGAAGAAGTAAGGGGGGGGGGGGGGGGGCGCCGAATTATTTTGTTATGGTTCGTTACAGGGGGAGGGTGGGTATTGGAGAGGACTTATAATCCGTTTGATTTAAGTACGGCCCCTAACTTAAATTTCAAGTACTGCAGGTAACTGGAAGTGATTTACATGCATTTGTAACTGAAAATTAGTTTATGACAATCTTTTTTATCCTATTTTTTGTATGTTGTGCTAGTATTTCCAAGTCACTAAAAAGTAAAAAAAAAACGTGATTAAACGGAAACCCACAGTGAATTGAACAATTTTTCAAACTGAAATTAATTATGAGGGTGGATGCTAAAACAAGCATACATGTATGGAAAAACTTAGAATACAAGTGCATTATAATTCAGTTAGATTTTCCATTTATAATATTACTCATATACGCTTCAACATGAAGTTCATCAATCGTGTCCTGCCTAATCACAAAAATTCTCAACAGAAAAATCCCTAGATATTATTTAATCATCATCGTATATCTAAAATGGTCCTCTGCTAACATCCTTTGTAGCAAATCAGTCCTAAATCTTCTGTAAAATATCCAACTCATAAACCTATGTGAACAATTTAAATTATGTGAAAATTACGCATAAACGCAGAAAAAAGAACCCTATATTTTACTGAAAACCAAGTTAAATTTACTGATCTTCCAAGTACGTATATGGACAACACGTCATTTCAGTAAATTTTACAACTATAGGCAACTCCCAACTGTACGCGACCTGTCAATAAAATTTGCCATCCAAAACTGTGTTATTTATTATAAAACCCCTTTATTGCTGAGTGAGAATATGGAGTAATGTGACGACTGTCACAGAAATGTCAAAAATAAATGTTTTTTAGGTGATGCAATCCATCCATTGCCGATGGCGTCATAAATTCATCCGGTAGTCCGCGCGGATAGGTTGCGTTATTACGACTTTGAGGGCGAGCTATACAAACTATTCGGATCGGTAGCATGTACCGATCCTTCTGTAAAGTTCACTGCACCACTATTGTAATCTCGGTTCAGTGGATTTCACATATCTTACCGTATTTCATATCAGGGAATAGAGGTTTATTTTACTAAAGGAGTGCCATTACATTCACCCTAATTTCACTATGACATTTACGAAATGTTTAGTGATTTTGACATTTTCATCCCTTTATTAAGAGCAGTTTTTACTGTTACTGTTACAAGAAACGCTTTACATTTCTTGATTAGTGAATATTACATTTCTTTTTTCTGCGTGCATAATTGATGCAAATTCAACACACACAAAAATTTCATCATTTTTTTCATAACTGATGAAATCCGTATAGATTCTTAGAGCCTTATTCATCAGAACGCATAAAGAGCTGTCGAAAGAAGCATCTTCCTTTCTTTTCTCTCATTCCGAACATCTTTCACTACTTACTTCTTGCAGATGCTAATGAAACGCGAAGTACAAAACAAGCAACTTTTGCCCAAGAATTATAGTTCTACCTTCCGTTGGACTATATCCTGAAAAAGGGAGTAAACTCCTTGCTTTCGTTGTTGAGCGAAAACGGTACGGTGGATTACTCAAGTTTTTACAACAAAGTTCAGAACTCATCTCGGCGAAATTACTTTCAAATGAACTTGTCGAGCGGCCGTTGTGTGCTGCAGCATTGTAATAATATGCAAGACGGAATAGATATCGCCCTGTGGAGGCTTTAAGAGGGTCCAAACTAGAAGCAAGGTGTGGTCGCCGAGCAGGTCGCCCTGGTGGAAATGTTTATCCCAGAAGCTGTGAAATTTGGAATGCTGCCACTTGCTCTACATACGTGGCCTGTGCCGCAAAGCAAGCATTCGCATTTCGCGGCACACACCAGCGATTTACACTCAGATTGCAGACCTTAAACAAGACCGCTGCGAATAGCGGAATATTATTTATTCGTTACCTTGCACTAGCAGTAGCACGTGATCCACCTCAATGAAACGCAGCTGCCTTCGGTGCCTCTTTCATTCCTTTCTCGGATTGGATATACATTTTCAAATTTGAAGGAATCGAGTTTCTCTCACAGCTGGTCAGAAAATTGGAGGAATCGAGTTCAATGATGTAGATTATTTAGATTTCAGGTATGATTTCAAAAACAATACCCAAAATGCAGGAGCGGTGTAATATCACAAAATTTATAAACCCTCTTTTCTCAATTACTCTCAATTTATCACATGTGTGTTGCGGTTGATTCTGAACTAATCTATTCAGATTACTACATTTTCCAAATAGGAAAAGAAATAATCTAAAAATCATACATTTAAAAAAAATGCTAATATTTAAAAACACTTTTTTTACTAAATGTATATATTTTTTTTAATTGGTTGGCCTCAATCAAAAGAACTCTTAAAAATATTCATAGGCGAACCCTGCAGATTGGGAAGAATCTTGAGCTTAGTCTCTAAAATTCATTAAAGATCTAAATGAAATCTGCTTTCCTATGAGTATTTTTGTGCACCGAAATCAGAGCATGGAAGAAAATTTGCAAATCAAAATCAGATTTCCAAATACCTTCTTTCTCGCTCATTAGAGACAATAAGAAAAAAATGTATACTTTCAATATTTTTCAAGCTTTATGTTTCTGTCTTTACGAAAATGTTGTTTTCAAAAAATCAGAGGGCCGATCAAAATGTCAATTGATGTGTTCTGTTACAATGAACAACTTTTTAACCTGCGGTAGTTTTATATTTCGAATTAAAACTTAATTGAAATAATGTAACTTTCCTTAAAACTTTCTGAGTAGCTATTGATTAATCAATAATGGGCTTAGAAAGTTTGCCATTAGATCCATGCACGAGTCTCAAAGACGCTAACAAATATATATGATATACATTATAGTTGTATTCCCAATGCTAAAAAAGTTTTCCTTATATGTATATCAACAAGATGTACAATATATTTATTAAATTCATAAAACGGTATTGCTAGATCATTAAGAGGTTATAGAAGATTCGAAAATAGGTAATTCGACGTGTCTCGAAGATGCAAATGACAAACACGTCAGAGACAGTACTGTAAAGTGTAATACTCCTGATATGAACAAAGTTTTTCTCATATGAATATAGAATACACATGTTTTTAACTTCATAAATCGGTACTGGTTGGTCATAAAAGGTTCGATGCGTCTCAAGGACGTGAACAAAAATTCTACATGTAATATTGTCGTGTTTTGAATATCAAAAAAGTTTTTTTCATATAAACAAAATAAACCATTTTTTTGAAACTTCATAAATCAGTACTGGTGGGGCATGAAAGGTTCATCAGTAGGTCAATCAATGCGTCTGAAGGACGCGAACAAAAACTCGACATGTAATATTGTCGCGTTTTGAATATCAAAGTAGTTTTTTCATATAAACAGAATAAACCATTTTCTTGAAAGTTCATTAGTCGGTACTGGTGGAGCATGGAAAGTTCATCAATAGGTCAACCCATGCATCTTAAGGACGCAAACAAATTCTTCACATGTAATATATGTCGTATTTTGATTATCAAACAATATTTTCTTATATAAACAGAGTGAACCATTTTTTTTTTTTAATACGTAAATAGGTAATGGTGGGTCATAAAAGGTTTATCAAACGGTCAAACCATGCGTCTTAAGGACGCAAACAAATAGACTGAATATAATATCGTATTTCAAATGTCAAACCAGTTTTTCTCGCATAAACAGAATAAACCATTTTTGGAAATTTCGTAAATCGGTACTGGTATGTCAACAAAGTTTTAGCAATAGGTCGATTGACGCGTTTCAGAGACGCGAACTAATACACGGGTTATCGTCTTGTTGTATTTTGAATATTAAAAAAGTTTTTCTTATATAAACTCGTTGAAATTTGTCTTTTTAAATCTCTGAACGCAAGAAAAAACTATTTGTAAATACTCGATCTAGCTGAAAATCCTGTCAGACCTGAACATCAATCCGAGCTTCACTTCATCCAAATTTACTTTTCGAGATATGGTGAACAGAAAAAACTTACACACACACACACGGACATTTTTTAAAAACTTTATTTTCGAGCTCCTGGGGACGAATTATATCAAAATATGTCAACAAAGTATATTTGAAAATTTAGGTCATTACAAACCTCCCTCTATCTCTATGAGGAAGCAAAAGATTTCAAAACAAATTTTGAAAGATTTCAAGGAACTAGAAAAGATTTCAAAAGATTTTATGTGATTTTAAAAGAGCTCAAAAAATTTAAAGGAATTTTAAAAAGTTTTTAAAGATATTAGTGACATTACAAGAAATTTTCAAAAATCCTGTGAAATCATTTGAAACAGTTTTAAATCGCTTCAAATCTTTTGAGTATTTCAAGATTAAAATGCTGGTTTTTGAATATTAATAATCAAGGAAAATGAAAAATAAGACAAGGAAAAATAAGGGAATTTTGAAAATGAAGTTCTCGGACACCCTGCCTAATTCTACTCGCAATAACAGGAGGGGAGGGTCTCAGAGAGGGCCTATAAACGTAATTTAAGTATGGCCCCTAACATAAAATACCTTCGAAATATTTGCCTGTAACCATTTTTAGCCTGAGACAATTATATTATTAGTAATTTTAAGAATGTACTGATGTTTCTCACCAGAAATTCTATTCAGAGTCGCTTAAGTTTTCTTGACAATAGCAAATAATTAAAGACCTTAAAAAAATGTTTCCTTGAATTCCCTTCGACGCGTTTACCCTCGACTGAATCAAAACTAAGAAATCGTTTAACGCGCACGTGCAGATTTTACAGTGTCGTTTGCTCCCGTCATTTCTCCACCCTTCTTCATTCATTTGCTAATGCAATACCGTCGCATTTCACGCGTAACTTTACGGTGTCTGTTATGAAAGTCCCGATTTAATGGGACCCGTGCGCTGCTGGAAATGCGATTTAGGGTGGTGATATGAATCGACTTCGGGATGCCTTATACCTTTGATCAACATCAGAGTTGTATGTGAGATGGAAACGCGACTGTCAGAGATAGAATTGTCCTGAGCATCCCATATAAGTTGGAATGTTTATTGAGGCAATTTATATACCGTGGGGGGCAGAAGAAAAATGAACAGTAGCCAGACGGTGGAATTAGAAAGACCCGGACTTAGAAGTCCCATTAGGCATGCTTACAAAGGCTTTTTAGGCTTACTCTTCATCTGCTTGGTATGTCAAAGTGTCATCCAGAATGGTGCCAGTGATAAAGCAAGAATTTTTAATGCATAAAACAAATACCAGATTATATTCATAGGGATTATCCTTTAACTTTAACATGTATCAACCATTACCTTTTGAATTCAGAATGTAGTTCTATACATACTGTTATTGATTAAAAAACAGTATATTATAGCTGATGAAATAGTGAAGGTAGCAGGGTGGCCAAAAAATATCATTGTCGAAATTTCCTGACTTTTCCCTGAAATTTTCTGTTTTCCTTGACCTTTAATATTCAAGTATCAGGATTTTAATCTTATAACATTTTGAACATGGACGTTTTTATAAACGGAATAAAACAGTTTGGAACTGATTTATTGATTTAAACCAAAAAAGATTACTTTTCTCTCATAGATGATAAATAGGCAATCCAAAAGAACGATTTTTAAACAAGAACAGTTGATTTTAAACCAAAAAAGATTACTTTTTAATAAAATAGTTGAATTTTGAACCGGGTTGTAGAATTCTTATAACCAACAAAGAAGAATTTTCAATTAAATCGTCGAATTTTCAAAGAAAAAAGATTAAACTTTAACCAAAAACAATTGCATTTTCATAATAAAATGATTGCATTTTTTAGAAGACAGTTCGATTTTCAACAAAAAGAGATGAATTTTCAATCCAAAAAGACAAATTTGCAACAAAACAGTTGATTTTAAACCAAAAAAGATGACTTTGTAGAATTCTCAACCAACGAAAAGGAATTTTCAACCAAATGGTCAAATTTTCAGAGAAAAAAGATTAAACTCTACCCAGAAACAGTTGCATTTTTATAATCAAATAATTGAATTTTTCAGAATGGCCATTGAACTCAAAAGATGAGTTTTTAATAAAATAGTTAAATTTTAAACCAAGATGTAGAATTCTTAACCTACAAAAATGAATTATCAACCAAATAGTCGAATTCCGAAAGAAAAAATATTAAACTTCAACCAGAAACAGTTGAATTTTTGACCAAAAAATATTGATTTTTTAGAAACGTTGAACCTCGATAACTCGAACCACCAAGGGAAGCAAAAACTTCGAGTTATCGAAAATTCGAGTTATCGAGGAATTATTGTACCTTGACGAAAATCCCGGGGCCGAAAAATGTCTTCGAGTTATCGAAAATTCGACTTATGGAGGTTCGAGTCATCGAGGTTCGACTGTCTTGCAGTTCCAACAAAAAAGTTGAATTTTTAATCAGGCACCGAAATTCTACCGTGCAAAACAAGGAAGAACGGAAAACTAATAGAAGTAACTATCATTTAGGATTTTTCACCTGATAGGCAATTTTTTCCATTTAAATATAATCCTGAACTTTGAACCCGAAAATTCGAATTTCGTAAGAAAAGATGAATTTTCATTAGAAAATATAATAGTTGACGTTTTCAAACAACAGAAAAAGAAGAAGGTTCAACAAAATTGACAAAATAGTTAAATTTTCAACCAAAGAGTTTCTACCAAAAGATTGAAACTTTCAACAATTTACATGATTTTACAATCAATTTCCAACTAAAAATGGAAATGTCAAATTTTCAGTAAAAAACAAAACAACTAGTTTTCAACAAAAAAAAAAAAAAGAACAAATCTTCCAAAAAATAATCAAATTTTCACCAAAGAGATGAAATTTCAACTAAAGTGATGCGTCTGCAACAACAAAAAATTAATTCTAATCGCAGTGATTTAACTTTTAAACCAAAAAGACAAATTTTCAACCAAAAATACCAATTTTCTATAAAACAGTTAAATTTTCGACCCACAAATATTAATTTTCTACCAAAAAGACAAATTTTCAACAAAATAGTTTAATTTCTAACCAAAGAAATAAAATTGCAACTAAAATTATGAATCTTCAGCCAACAAAATAATTAATTTTTAACAAAGTAGTTTAACTTTCAACTCAGAAGTTGAATTTTTCCACCATAAAATAAAATTTTCAACAAATGAATAATAAATAAAAACCAATTTGTTGAAAACAGTAAAATTCGCAGTTCTTATAAAAAAGAGGAAATTTCAGCTGAGATTATTTTTGTACCAAAAAGAAAAAATTTCAACCAAAGATGAAAAATTTACATTTTTCAGTTTAAATAAATGAATTTTATACAAATTAGTTCAACTTTTATCTAAGTGGTTGAATTTTCTATTTCGAAAAATCAATTTTTAACAAAAAATTGAAAAGTTACATTTGCACTTGAAAAAAAATTAATTTTTAGGAAAAAAAGAAAATTTCAATAAAATATTTGAACTTTGAACTAACAAGATGAACTTTAAACTAAAATCATGAATCTCCAACTGGAATAGTTAAATTTTCAATTTAAAAAAATGATTTCTAACCGAAAAGAAAGAATTTCAACCGGAAGGACAAACAAATGCATTTGTAACAAAATGGTCCAATCTTCCACCAACTGATCGAATTTTCAACCAAAAAAGATGAATTCTTAACGAATAACGTAATAGTAAATAGTTGAATCATCAACCAAAGAATATTAATTTTCAACCAAACAATTGCATCTTTGATAAAAAAAAGATGGAATTTTTGCCGGGAGGTGAATTTTTAATCCGAAAAGACGAATTTTCAGAGAAGTAGTTGAATTTTCGACTAAAAAATATTTCAGTTGAATTTTTAACACCGAAATATGAATTTTCTACAAAAATTTTTTTGTATAAGAAAATAATTGAATTTTCAAGCAAATAATAAACGTCTCAACTAAAAGTATAAATCTTAAGGAGGGAGTAACTGGAAAAAAAAGGAAATAGAAATAAAATAAATTACGAGATAAATTACTAACAAGAAGATTATATCAGGGACCAGAGTGTCTATCTTGTATAATTTTTAACATAATATCTTTCATAAACCGAATAAAGCTATTTCAAATAGAAATTAATAAATTTTCAATTTATTATCCTTGAAAGGTATTTCAAGTGCCTCTTATAGACATTTCTTGACTTTTTCCAGATTTCTATCAAAATCCCGGAATTTTCCATGATTTTCCCTGGCCATTAATACCATTCTCTCCCTTTTCCCTGACCAACGACCATCCTGAGATATTGACTCTCAAGTTAAATTAAATTTCCGAAGGTGCTTTCGAAAGAGCAAGTGTGTTTTAGGACATTTAATACTTAGGTATTCGCTCTAAATTCTACCCTCAAACCTCTAATTTTTTTCACAGTGGTAAACTTAAGAACAGGCTTGCGTTGGCAAAATGGCACTCCAGCAGGTGTTCGTCTCATTCTACAAGAGCAAGTTCTTCCGGGGTAAAATCACTTTGGTTTGGGTTATATCAGCTCGTCTGCGCAAATCGCCAAGCACCTCATAAAACCCCGTTCAATAACCGAAAGGAATCAGTTCCGGAACACGTATAAATAGTTGAGATCGGACGAGAGCTGAGTCAGCCGTGGTAATGGATTCGCGGGGACGATAGAAAAATTTCAATTACACGCTCGGTAACCCAATATCGCGCCAACATAAATATTGGATTGACAGACTGGTAAATAGGGATTCATTGTAAAAACACGTAATGGCAAGGGGCTGTGGCTTTCTGCTTCTTCCCACCAAACGTACAGTAAGTGGACCCATAATAATGAAAACCCGCAAGAACCCCCGGGGTATTTACAACGAGGGTATGCATGACCTTGGGAGCTGGGCACCAATCAGTATATATCCAGCATATCCGACTGTTACCGGCGTTTGTTAAAACCCAGGTTAGCACTACCGAAATGACCAAAATGAGGGCCAGAACCAAACCCCAAAATGCTTCTGAAACAAGATGAGGGCCATTCTTCTAAAACTACTTGGACTCCCGCTTAGAAACTGTCGTTGTTCGAGGACGTTCGAGGACATTCGAGGGCCACTCGAACACGTTACACTACTTTTCGCAGGACCCATCGAGCCGTAGACCCTTTTATCCTAGGGCGCGAGTTTTGTGGGTCGTCAGTGCCACCGCGTCTGGCATGGTGTCGGTTTCAAGCGCAAAACGTGCCTGCCAAGGAATTATTTATCCCCACTGGTGCAGGCTATTGATTTTCCATGTCCGCAGCTTCCGGCTTGTCGCCCTCGACATGCATTCCCGATAAAGCATGAATTTTTCCCTTATAAGAGATTTTTTTATACTGAGAAAATGCTTCGGTCAATTTATAATCCCTTGTTGCCCGAAAAATGCAATTATAACTTTCTTTCGAAAAAATAAGTACTGGGACGAACTCTAATCGACAAGAGAAAACTGTGTCTTTACTCGATTAGGAAGTAAGGCATGTAGTCAGCAAGTTACCAGCATCGAAAATAAGTTTCCTCTTTCACACCTTTTAATTTGTAATTATAGTTTGGACGAGAAAATGTTTTCTTCGAGCGAAGCAAAGTCTAACACCTCGTTTAATTTAATAAGCCCTAATTACACCTATTTTCAAGAATGGCTTCAAACAGATGGTGCTGCAAAATGGCGTTTCAAAAATCCTTGATGTTTATCTCCAAGGACGAAGGGTGGGTTCCTAATGACTATTTTTCATTTCACCGCCAAAGCGAGCAGGCGATCCTTTGGTATGAACTATAAAGGAAACATCGTTTGTGTCGGGTCAAAATAGTTTTCTCGCATATTTTACAGCGATCGTTCAATTCATTTGACGTCACACTGTCCGACCTCGCTTTTGATCTCGTGCTCAGGATGGATTAATCCCTTATGTCCATATAAGAATATCTAATGCATGTCCTGGTAAAATATTACACAACTTGCTAGTCTCGTACTAGTCTAGCCGACCTCCTACTCACAGCAGGCTAAGTAACTCTCTGATGATAATGCTGCGTTTTATGTTCTCATAAATATGGCTATTAAGTTGCAGCTTGGAAGCGCACGTGTTGTTCAGAAATCATAATCAGAAGTCTAATGTCAGGTGAATAGAGTTGCATGTTCTTGTTGCGTCTGCATTAAGAATTCCTGGTAAAGAAAATAAATTGGTTTGGAAATATAATGCTTTCTCATATCTATAAGTATATGTACCTATTAAATTAACAGTCTCGTTAATAATAAATTTGTATGTGTCTAGATCAAACAATTTTTTTCTTTTATGGGCTATAGGGTCAAACACATATTTTATTGAATTCAACCAATATTTGATTGATTCAAACAAAATTTAATTCAAACACATTATTGTTTAGCTCGAACAAATTGTATTTGAATGAAAAAATTCTCCCTTTATTGATATAGGGCCAAACAAATGTTTGTTTGATTCAAACAAACATTTTTTTGAGTGTGGCTAATTTTTAATTTCCCTTAATCATTATATATTTTTCTTTCAGAACAACCTCACTCCTAGGACATATACACGGAGAAAAAGGTCTAGTTGGGCTTACTAGATGAATCTAGTTACGCGCGTCTAGTAAATTTAAGGCAGAAGTTTCGTTATTCTTACTCGATGTCTTGTAAGTAGACTAGTAGATTTAACCGAGACGTCGTGTTATGGCAAATAGTGTCCATAACTAGACATCTAGTAGCGCGTTACCCCCCACTAATCTCTTACTCCCTTCGTCGCTCCCTCCTACACCCTTTACCTACAATTTCTCTCCCTCCAGCCTGCTTCCTAATTTTCGGAGTCGTCACCTCCAGTTTCCTCCAGCCTCTTGCATTTCTGTGTCCCGTGCGTTATTCTGACCATTTTCAGAATGGCAAGAAGCGAGAAGTGACGTGTTTTTATTTTTGTTTCTATTCGCGTGTATTAAAATAAGTCAATTCTGTGATGATACAGTGGATAATCTGTTGGCCTTGTGGAACCTTTTCTCTTACAAGGCTATATTTCAAGAAACCTAAACTATCTTTTTCTTCAGTGTAGCCGCCATGTTGTTCTGAAGATAATGCTTCAGGCCGTACGATTTCTTCCAGTAATATAAAATCATACCTTTGGCCAGTGTTTAATAAACGAAATCCATTTTTATTGTGCTGTTTACATTTTGAAACCTGTCTTAAAGATCCTCAAAACATACTTATTTTCCTAGAAAAAACTATTTCCCAACAGTATACATCTGGTAAATTTTACCAGAAAACTAGTTAGACTACCTAAACACGGAGATGTAAGCCTAACTCAACGTTTGCTTACTTTTACTAGACAGCTAGTTAGCACTACTAGCCATGGAAATTTTCGCCGTACTAGATGTCTGGTAACTTGTACCACATGTCTTGTAATTCTAACTAGACAGTGTTTAACTAGACTGTCTGGTGTGTTTAACTAGACGGCGTGTTGGTTCATATTTTACTAGACTGTCTAGTACGGCTAACCAGAATCCTTGTTACCCTAACTAGACATTTTTCTCCGTGTAGGTCCTATGGACCTATGAGATCAATAATGTTAATGCAAAACAATGTTTGTTTCTAAATTTATCCAACATTTTTAGAAACTATCAAAACAGGGGATACACGATGATTTTTCGCTGAAATAGGACAATGATCAGGGAATCAATTCTCTTGAATAAGATTAATGTATAATTGTATAGGTTGAATTCAATATGCAACGCTCAGAATTTTAAATCGAAATATATTGCATTTTCAACGAAATCGTTAAATCGCCGACCATAAAAGATTAATTTGCTATACAAAAAAAATTTTTAACGAAAGAATTGAGTTTTCAAGCTAAAAAGACGAATCCTTCATAATACAGTTGACTTTTAAGCCCAAACGGATGAATTTTCTACAATAAAGTTAATTTTCAACCAGGAAAGATGATTTTTCATCCAAGTATTTGAATTTTCATCAACAAAAAATATTAATTCTAGACCCAAAATTTTCATTAGAAACCAAATAGTTGAACTACTAGGAAAAATAGACAAATTGTCGACAAGATAGTTGAGTTTTTATCCAAATAGTTGAATTTTCAACCTACGAAGATTTATTTTCAAACAAGGCGCGAGGCAAGGGGTCGAATTTTCAAACCAAACAAATTAAGAATTTCAACAAAACAGTTGAATTTTCGAACAAACAAGATTATTAAAAAAATGTTGAACTTTTAAGAAAATAGTTGAATATTTAAACAAATAGTTAAATTTTCAACCTACTGTAAAGATGAATATCCAACTAAATAATCGACTTTTTATAAAAATAAAATTGAACTTCGACAAAAAAAACTAAAAAGACGAATTTTTTAGAAGACAGTTAAATTCCTAATCTTTAAAGACGAAAGATAACTTCAATAAAATAGCTAAATTTTCAACGAAGAAATTAATTTTTGAAAAAAGGGTTCAACTTTTAACCAAATGGTTGCATTTTTGACTATAAATTATAAGTTCTCAACCAAATAGTTGAATTTTCAAATAAAAGAGATAAATATTTAACCGAAAATGAAATATGTAGTTAAATTTACAGTTGGAAAATTAATGTTTAAACAAAAAGTTCAATTTTAAAATAGAAAAGATAAATTATTAACCAAAAACAGAATATTTAAACTTTGAGTTGAAAAAATGAATTTTCAACAAAAAAAAGTTTTCAACAAAACAGTTAACTTTTCAACCGAAAAGATGAATTTTCAACTAAAAAAATAAATATTCAACAAAAAAATTCATTTTCAACAGATTGATTTTCAACCAAACAGTTGCATTTTCAAAAAAAAGGATAACATTCCTACCAAAGGAGTTGAATTTTCAAACCTAAAATACGAATTATCAGTAAAAGAGTGGAATTTTCAACCAAGAAAGATGTTTAGGTGAAAAGAGACAAGAAAATTCAACCATTTTCATGAATTTTTAAGCCCAAAAGGCGAATTATGCACAAAAAAGTTGAATTTTCAAACCGAAAATATGAATTTCCAACCAAAGTCAACTAAAAACAATTAATTTCAACCAAAAATGGAATGATTACATTTTTAGTTCGGAAATGTTTGCATACAAAACTAATTGTCAGCAAAATAAATAAATATTCAACCAAGAAAATAAATTTCAATAAAGCAGATTAACTTGCATCAAAATAGCTGAACTTTTTACTGAAAATGATGATTTTCGACAAAAAAAAAATTTTAAGAAAATAGTTGAATTTTCAACCAGTAAAATGAATTCTTTCAAATCAGTTTGTCTTTCATCCGAGCAGTAGAATTTTCAACTAAAAAAGTTGAATTTCTAACCCAGAAATATGAATTTTTAACCAAAGTCAAATAAAAAGATGAATTCTCAATCAAAAGTCGGATAGTTATATTTTCAACAAAAAAAAAGAATTTTACACATTGCAGTTAAATCTTCAAACAATAAAATGGATTTATAATAAAGCAGTTTAGCTATCAATCAAATAGTTGAATTTTCAACCAAAAAAGATGAATTTTCAATGAAAAATTTAACAGTAGAATTTTTAACTAAAAACAGTGAATTCTCAACCAAAAATAAAATAAATAAATTTCCAGTTGAGGTAAGTAAATTTCAACAAAAAAGAAACGAATTTTCAACAAGATAAGGAAAATTTTCATCCAATAAAATAAATTTTTTACAAAGCAGTTCAACTTTCAACCAAGTCGTTGGATTTTTTACCAAAAATATGACTTTTTAAGCAAATAATTGAATTTTCAACCAAATTAATAATAAAAAAGAGAAAGTGTTTTCAAAACAGGAAGAAAAATGTTCGATTTTTTCAAGAACTAAAAATAAAAGCGTGGGGCGTTAAAATTGAACATTACATTTGTATGAGGAAGAAATTTTAATATTTACGCCCGACGCTTTTATTTTTAGTCACATTATTATTATTATATTATTATTGGTATTCCAACCCTTTTTTTAGAGTGAATTATACTGTTTCTATTCAGTATATTTCAATAAAAGCTAGGCATTTTAAAATCATTTTGAATTTTGTTAAAAAACTTATGGGAACGGGGAGTATGATTGTGAATCAAATTCGATAGATTTTTTTTTCATGTTAAATTTGACAGAATTTTGTATTGTCATCGGAAATACGTATATATACAAAGCTCGATACAAAGTTTCAAGCCGATTGGATATGCAGAGGTGTATCAAAATTGAAATGCAAGATTTGACTCTCACATGCATACATAAATAGAAACATACCCACATATCAAATCAAATAAAAGCTTGTGAAAAGAGGAATTCTTTCAAGAAGGAGAAAGAGTGTACATATGTACATTGTACAACAGTCATGCAGAATCCTATAAACTTCAACTTCAGGGTTTAGTTTAGTTTATCAACAATTCCCTGACTCTTTCTGGGTTTCACTTACATTCCCAGACCATTCTTAAATTTCTGGACTTTCCTTGAGTTTCCGAAATTCCCTGACCTGTAGCAACCTTAATATGGTAATATCTAGGGCAGGGATCTCCCAAATCCACAGGTGCAGCCTGACCGAGGATCGATTGTCCATTTTCAGGATCATCCTGTTTTTTTTTTTCGACAGGAAACTGAGAGAAAATTTATGACCTCTTATTAGAAGGGTTCGGTTCGTAAGCCTGAACTTCGAGGGCCTCATTTGGTCTGCTTTTCAAGAAGCAACTCTTTGAGGCACTTCGACTCAGGTAAAGGATGGCGATCCTTCTTGACAGTTCTGTGTCAAAGTAAGTAGAACTGACCTATTGGCCCGGAATCGCTAGTAGATACAGGATCTACCTTTGGAGACACCTGATTTAGGATAATCTTGCACATTGTTTTCTTACCCTTTCCTTCAAACGCCACAATTTGTGTTTTATTCACCTTAATTTTGAGGCCCATGTTCTTCATGCTTGTATTAAGTTTATTTAACATTCTTTGCAAGTCCTCGACTGATTCTGCCATAACAATCTTGTCATCTGCGAAAGCTTACCCACGTACCTTGACGGTTTCGAGATCTACACCTTCTTCGTCGAAGAGGGCAGTTCTTAGAGTTATTAGACAGTTATCCATTAATATGATAAATAGCCATGAGGACATGACGCATCCTTGTTTAACGCCTTTGCATAATATCGAAGCAGTCACTATAATTTTTTATAAAATTTAAAAAATAATGCAAGTGGTGTCAAGCAAGTACTTTTTAAAGTTGTTTTCTCTTTTTATTCAAGTCAACGGCTAACCAAGGTATGGTTGTCTCAACCATAGATAAGGGTGTTTTGTCCATTTGAAGGGAAAATTCTAAATCTTGCGCAAAGAGCCCTCTATACAAGCTTCCCCTACGTCATAGCGTCATGTACACTTTATTCAATGCATCATTAATGTTTTGTGCGTATACTGTTATAGTGAATTCAAAGTAAGTGAAGTTATTTAGTGTAGTGAAAGTTGAAACTTTGAAAAAAGAAAACTGAAATAGAGGAATGCTGGAGCTTGCTGACGAAAATTGGGTGCACGGAGTACATCGACAAATTCGCGCATAAAATGTTCATGCTTACAATGTTTTTCTGACGGATACCCTTGAATGTGTTTTTGTATCTGATTCAAATTCTCCTTTTCCAGTAATTATATATTCATGAGGAAGTAAATCTTATTATTGTGGTGTATTATTATCATCATTGCCCTCATTCATATACCTTTAGATGTCACAATTATACTCATTTTCCTGACACAACCATCAATGCTTTCTCAATCCAACTATTGCCATGGTTCTGATATGCATAGCTTACGTGTTGCCTCATCGACTGCTATGGTTGCCTCAACCATACCTTTTTTCACACATCAATGTTCCAGTCATCAAATGACTATGGATGTCACAACCATATATATGGCTCGGACATATCTTTCAATAGACTATGGTTGAGGCATCCGTATATACAGCTGGCTTAACCATACCTCTCTTCCAGTGTACGCTTCCAGTTGGCACACCTCACACCTCACCCAGGCTAACGATAAGTTTCGTAGATGTTGAGAGCCTGGAAGGTGGGTTTATGCTCGCTGACATGTTACTTGTAAAACTCCAGTCCTCGCTAAAGTCAAAAGTTATAGGAAACGTTTGTATGAAAAAGTACGTGTGCGCAGCACCTGCGTGTATGTTGTGAACTGCAAACTCAGAAACTTTAACGATACCTGACAAAAAGACCCGTGTGTCGCTGCAGGTCTAAGAAATCAAACATGTGACTTCAAATACACGCTTTTAACTTCAGTCTCGTTAATGACCATCATCACTGAATCGAACCACCTTTATTTTCTTTCAACGTTTTTACGCCAATTAGAGTTTCTCTTTGCGCTCGTGTTAATGTTTCAACTTTTTTCCATTCACATGCTCTAATAGTTCTGTGCAAAGAGTTACGTGGAAACAGTGTTTAACTACGTGGTCCGTTATTTCTAATGACTCTTCACTTTTAGACAATTTTTTGTGCTAGTATATCATTCGAGACAGTTAACGAAACCACATATTAAAAAGTAGAAAGTTTTGGACACTTGTCATCTTCTCATTTGGAAATTGTGCAATCAAAACATATTTGTACTTTTTACATTCATGTAATTAAAAAAGTGCGCTTTTTACCCTAAGAAGATTTTTTGTGGGTCGATTTTTTAAAATTGATATTTGATTATTGTTCTATATAACTGAAACATAATAAAAACTTTCCAAAATTTTTTCAATGCGTGTTCATCTATTCTCTAAATCTGAATTGGTAGAAAACTACAGCTTGTCGTAGTTTTATACTAATTCAAATAGCGCCGATTCGTTTACTGCTAATAAGTGAAAATTTACTAACTCAATGTGTAGAAATAACCTACTAAATTAATTAGTAATTATACCGGAATTTTTAATGCTACTAATAAATAAATTGGTAAATGTATTGCTAATTTCTAACGGTAGTTCTAAATACATGTTAGAGCCGATTTTACAATGAATTTAATTTTAATAATATCAAATAATAAACTATTAAATATATGGATGAATACAAGAAATATGATAATTGTACTAATGATACATCGAATTACAAATAAACATACTAACCAGCTACCTGAAGTTGTTGGTTCTCGGAAATTTTGCATTATTCTAAATTTGTGCATAAGAAAAGGCATATAAATATTCCACAGTGTCTGAATGTAGGTGATTCTGCAGTGTGTTTGCTAAAATTCCAAATATTTCAAATTAATTTTAAATGAATTTAAATTAATTGAAAATAATTTTTTAAATCTACTCAAATTTTTGAAACTTTAAAAATCTTTAATTTTTAAAATCCCTTCGAATAATTATAGTCCTCAGAAATCTGATTAAATCACTCGGATTCTTTTGAAATATTAATAGGTTATAGGTTAAAATCTGATATTTTCTGAAATCCTGTACATTTTATCACAATACCTTGAGAGCTTTTAAAATCCCTTCAAATCATTCAAATCCTCAGAAATCTTATAAAATTCAGTAGTCCGAAATGAAAACCCCATGAAAATTTTTTGAAATTCTTTTACCTCATTCAATTCCTTGGAAATTCCTGGAAAAATATTCAATTTCTTGAAAATTCCTTAGAATTTTTCAAAATGCCCTAAAATTCCAAGAATTCAAGAAAATTCATAAATAGGTATAAACCCGAATTCAATCGAGAATCATGGGTCAATTCATTGAACGAAAAGTGACTATAAGGGTGGACCAAATTTTTTTGTCTTCGAATTTTCATGCATGTCGCCTGGAAATTTTTTTGAACACACGAACAAATAATTAAATTTTTTTATTTCAAAAAACGATATTTATAGAGGCGGCGCAAGTCCCGTTAAGTTTAACACGTATTTCCGATAACAAAAAAATATGTTTTTGTAAATTTTATTCAGAATCGTCAATTTCATGTGAATCGAATAAAATATTACTTTTTCAATATCGCCCCATCAGTCTGTGTTATACTATGCCAAAAAACCCCCATCAGTGAAAAAATGGATATTCCGAGCCTTTCGCGCTAATTATATTTTTTGCCGTTTTCTAAATGCAAATTGTTTCTTATACATGGAATACTACTTTTTACTAATATTTGGATGTTTACATAATTTTTTTAAACAACTTATTATCGTTTTTAGCAATTATCTCTAAGAATAGAGTTAGAAAGTCGCGGTTTTTTTTTTTAAATTTCACTTTCTGTCCAACTTTTAATAAGACTGAGGTTAAGCTTAATTTATGTTAACAAACAAAATTTTTCAAACAATTCATCATTATTGGTATTGAATAAGTATGCGGTATTGATGTTGAATAAGGCTAGAAAATTGCAGTTTAAAAAAAATTCCACCTGTTTTCAATTTTCAATTAGAGTGAGGTAATTAATTAATTAAAGTTAACAAAACTAATTGCTTAGACAATTTATCACTATCGCTAATAATATTCAATTTGAATAATGCTAAAAAGTTGCGGGCTTTTATTTAATTTTCAACTATTTATCTACTGATCACTTGGAATGAGTTAATAATTAATTCAATTGAGCAAAAATAATTGTTTTTCATAAATTATTATTGTTTATATCTATCTTCTTCTTAATTAATGCTAGATAGTTGCAATTTACTCTTAATTTTTCATCTTTTTACCCAGCTTTTACTTAGTAAAGTAACAAATAATTCAAGTTAACAAACATAGTTGTTTAATTTATGAATGTTTATAACAATCTTCTTTCAGATCATTGCTAAAAAGCTGCAGGTTTTTCTTTAATTTTAAACGTTTTGCCTACTGTTCACTGAACCCGAGGTAATAATCAATGCAATTCATCCAAAATAATTGTTTGAACAAGTTATTATTGTTTTTAACTATATTCTCTTAGATTAATTCGAGCAAGTTACGAATTTGTCTAAAATTTTCAGCTTTTATTTGACTTTTTGGATAACAACAAAATAATAAATATTAATATTAATTCAAACGAAAAGGCTCGCAGCAGTTTTATCTTAGAAAATTATATTTACAAAAAACAAAAAGATTATTGAAGAAATGATTCCGTCTATTTTTCATCTATGATTTATTCATAACTAAAAAGGCAAAACATAGATAAACATTTCAGAAAAAGCCACACCTTTCTAGCACTTATCTCAGATAAGCAATAATAAATTGTTCAAACGACTATGTTTGTAAACTCGATTATTTATTACTTAACTAAGTAAAAAGTGGGCAAAAAGTTAAAAATTTCAGAAAAAACCGCAACTATCGGGCAATAATACAGATGAAGATAGTTATTAACAATAATAATTTGTTTGAACAATTATTTTTGTTAAACGAAATTGAATGTTAACTCACTCCAAGTGAAAAGTGGAGAAAAAGTTAAAAATTTCAGAAAAAAACCGCATTTTCTAACAGTATTCAAAGAGAATGTTATTACCAATAATAATAACTTGTTCAAAAGATTATGTTTTGTTAACATCAATTAACTCTCACCTCACTTTATTTGGAAATTGAGCAAAAAGTGGGAAATTTTTTTAAAACCCGCGACTTTCTATCTCTATTCTAGGAAAAATTGCTAAAGACAATAATAAATTGTTTAAAAAATTTATTTGAACATCTAATTATTAGTATGAAGTAATATCCCATGTATTGGAAACAATTTACATGAAAAAACTACAAAAAAATCATAATTTGCGCCAAAAACTCGCTAAATAACCCATTATTTCACTTTTGGGCGCGCTTTTGGGTTTTTTGGGACCATATAAAATAGACTCATGTGGGTTATATTTGAAAACTAATATTTCATCGTATCTAATGGCCAATTTTGGAGAGAAGTGTTAAGTTTCAACTCGATTCACCTAATATGTATAAAAATTATTTTGAAAAAATTATCAATGAATTTTTGAACCATGGTCCAAGACCCTAGTGACTATATGCACTGTTAGAAAAATCTCTACTAAATTTAGCATACATGTCATGGAAGCAAAAATGCACAACATGAAATTAAATTTAGTATACCAGCGTACAGTAAATGTAGTATATTTATACTGACTTGAGTCCACGCGTATACTAAATTTCATATACGTGTATACTAAATTCAGTATGAATATACTAAATTTACTCTACGCTGGTATACTAAATTTAATTTCAGGTTATGCATTCTTGCTTCCATTACATGTATACGAAATTTAGTAGAGATTTTTCTAACAGTGTGTAGCAGTCCTCATTATTTTTTACAGTTACTTGAAGTGCCTTTAAAAAATTCACAAACTTTTGAAAATTTTTTTTTCTCAATATCTCAGTTTTCTCTGTATTACAAAATTCCTTGACTTCTCCCTAATTACCACTTTCCCTGCCCTTCGGCCACCCTGAGTTAAACTAAAATACAATCCCTACTTTCTTGAATGAATTGCCAACTTTATTGCAAACTCTTAAACAAGAAAGCTACATTCTGCAGCTCGATAAAATACTTTTTGGCGAACATTTATCTTTATTTTCAATTTATCTTTCGAAATCGTCGAAACTTTATTTCTGGTCTTGCGAAGCGCACCAATTTATATTTCGCCATTGAAAAGCTCATTTTCCGCCTTTTTCGTGCAACCAGTTTCGAAATAGGGTAGTCTGCAACGACAAAGTCGTATCTCTGGAATCGTAAAAGAGTTGGAAATGTGGATAAACGTGATCACCGTCGCGGATTACTCAGGATTTTCTTCTGTGCGACGTCAAATAACTTTTGCAGTCGCAATACTCTATGCTCGATGAGTCTATGGCTATGCGTACTATTTACTATACCTATTTTATTGGCAGAAGCACTCATCCCCGTGATAGAATCCAGCGCACGAGTCAATTTTTTCTGCAACCGGGGTTTTATTGGCGCAGCCGATCATCTCTTTGTGGTACCCTATTGTAAGCATTGGTCCACGTAAACGAAATTGCCAAGGGGTGCGATCGAAAAGCCGAATACAAAGCGATACTATTTGGGCGTGACTGCAACCAATTCGCCATGACATCACCCATTTTCGTCCAACAGTAGGGCCAAAGCCCTGAAATATCGTGTGTTGCCTCGTCTCACTTTATCTACAGTTATCATTTCAAAGTCTGCAATTCCAAATTGAAAAGACTGCGCTGCTAAATTTTTTGTTCATGTTTAATTATTATTAGGGTGACACACAAAAGTGAATGAATTGGCTTTTTTACTGAACTTCTACCCGTACTAATTCTGCCTTTTGGTATTAAAACGACCATTCGTTTGTGGAAGCTTAAAAAATATACAGGGAAATCCAGAACGAGTTGAATAGCAGTATGAAATGAATAATCCCGTGTAGAACTTTTGCTATGGCCCAGACCGGGCCTAGACGAGGACAAATCTGGGCCATATCTGGAAAACGGACCTGGGTCCGATCGCTGATGAAGCACACGGCCCGATCGGAACCAGATCTGGCGCCCGACCTGGCCCCGCACAATTTCCCGTTAAGAGCCATTTTTGAAATTATTAATTTCTTAGAATTTTGTTTATAATAATAATTTTATAACAAGAAGAATGAATAAAGTAAACTATATTTTTCTTCAAGTACCAAATAATAACACAAATATAAATGCAAACTCAATACATTTTTTAGTCTATTTGACTCTGCTTTTTACGATGTCCGCCCCAGTCCTTAGCATTTCCGATCATTGTACTAATGTGCGACAACGTTTCTACAAGAAGAATTCTGAAATGTTTTATTGTAAACGATTATTCTGTATATGAAATTAATATAATTTTCAGTTAAGTCTCAATAATATGAGATATTAAATTTATACACAACAAGCATGTGCAAAAGAAAAAAACGATAAAAAGTTCTTTCCCTTCGACTATTTTCACCGCAGTGAACATCAGCATTAAATCTCTTGGAAATATTTTCTTTGCCATGACGTTCAAAGATTTTCAAATTCGAATAAAATTATTTTAATAGTTACCCTATTGAATTTAATACGGAACGCTTAAGATTTCAAGTCGAAGTGTATGACATTGTCAACAAAATAATTAAATTTTACGCCAAAAAGACGATTTTTCTAGAAAGCAGGCGAATTTTCAAACCAAATAGTTGAATATAAAACTAAAAACGATCAATTTTCAACAAAAATTGGAATAGCTAAATTTGCAAATTAAAAAATTGATTTTCAACAACGAAAAAACTAATTTTTATCAAAATATTTAAATTTATTCAACTATATAAATGATTTTTTTTATCAAGATAGTTCAACTCAAACCCATACAGATTTAAGTTGAACTTTTCACCAAAAAAGAATAATTTACAATAATTTATAAACATAAAATGTATTTGTAAGAAAGTAATTCAATTTTCAGCACAGTATAAGTTGATTTTTCAACCCAAAAATATGAATCCTCAATAAAAGTAAAAAATAGCCGAACTTAACCAAAAAGACTATTCTTTCAACGAAAAATGTCATAATTGATACTTCAACCAAAAAATATTTTCATTTTATATAAAAACAGTTGAATTCAGCGAAGAAAGACGAATTTTCAACCAAACAATTGAATTTTGTAATTCAGAATGAGGAAAATTCCACAAAGCAGTTGAATTTTTAACCCGCAAATGCGAATAATCAACGAGAAAGTAAATTGTTAACCAAATAGTTGAATTTTAAACTAAAAACGATCAATTTTCAGCCCAAAATGGAACAGTTAAATTTGCAGTAGAAGAAAATTAATTTTCAACAAATAAAACAAAGTTTCAAAAAAATAATTAAATCGAGAAGATTCATTTACAAAGAAAAAGACAACTTTACAACAAAATACATAAATTTTCAACCAAATTGTTTAATTTTCAGCTGAAAACGATCAATTTTCCACCAAAAAGACCGATTTTTCAAAAAAATAGTTGAATTATTAACTAAAAAAGATGCATTTATGACAAAATAGTTCAATTTTCAAGCAAATAGTAGAAAATTTAACCAAATGGAATGACTTTCCTATCAAAATCTGAATTTTCAATTCAAAAGGACTTTTCTGCCAAAATCTGAATTTTCAATTCGAAAGGACCAATTTTCTATCCAGAAAGACAAATTATCAACAAAACAGTTGAATTTTCTACCAAACTAGCTGTGAATTCGATTTCGAGTGTTTCCACTATGTTTGTCTTTATAATTATATGGTGCTCATTTCACGAGCACTTTGCTTCCCGATAGCAAATGTATTTGCTTCCTCATAGAGGAAGCATTAGTTATTTTTTTCAATAATAGGCAAACCGAAGTCTTCATTTTGCTCAATTTAAAAATAGAAATTTACCAAAAATGAAAAATTACAGAATAATACAAAAATGTTTTAAATAACAAGACAAATCAGACAAATCAAATCTTGGGTTCGAAATAATAATTTTTTGAGCTGGAAAAGGGAAAGGAAAAGTTCTGTCGCACCCTATCCCTTTCCCAGCTTTACGATTTCTTCACAAAACTTGTCATAATATTACTCTATTTGAAAATTTATGATCAAAAAGTCTTTTCTATTCATGCATCAACTTTAAATTATGTCGGTGAAAAGAGTTTTTCTGTTTGAACCTGATGATTCAGATATTATAAATGAGCAGAAATTCCCTAATCTTCAATAAAGTGTATTATTATTATTATAGATCAATCAATTTGCCTTGAATCAAGAGATTTTTTCCGTTCTTGCATCAATTTTGAATTATGTTACTGAAAAGAAGTTTTACTATGAAAAACCGTGTTTTCAAATATTATGCAATTTCACAATTTCCATACTCTCCAATAAAATGTCTTAATATTATAGGTCAATCGATTCATCTCGAATCAACACATATTTTCTGTTCTTGCATCAACTTTGAATTATGTTAATGAAAACAGTT
>CAKNXH010062334.1:318934-341723 GCA_932178445.1 Andricus quercusramuli
AAAAAAATGCATTAAATATTTTTTGAAATCCTTCGGTCAGTTTCAAGATATTAGTGAGGAAAATAAGCTCTCCAAATTTCATCCATTTATCTGCAAGCGTTTTCTAGTTATCGTGTTCACAAAAAAGCGTGACATCCACACATCCACACATCCATACATCCACACATCCACACACACACACATCCGGACAATTGCTTAGAACATTGTATTAGACATTTTTAAATTAGGGAGGGTTCAATTAAATGAATTTAAAAAATTTGAAAAATGTCACCATTACAAAGCTTCCTCTATGAGGAAGCAAAAAGGACAAAATTACCACAAAATACATAAATCTTCAACCAAATTGTTGAATCGTCAACTGAAAACGATTAATCTTGAACCAAAAATGAAATAGTGAAACTTGTGGCTGAAAAAATTGATTGTTTGCCCCCCCCCCCCCACCAAAAACGAAGAATCAAAAAATAATAAAATTTTCAACAAAAAAGATGGATTTTCAACCACTAAAATGGATTTTTAGCAAAGTAATTGCACTTTCAACAAAGTAGTTGAATTTTCAATCAAGAAGATTAATTTTTTACCAAAAAATCGGAAATTATAAGAAAATGCATCAATTTTAGTCAAATTGTTAAATTTTCAGTTAAAAATTAATTTTTAAAAATACAGATAAAAAATGTATAATTTCAATACTTTTTTCGTAAAATGAAGATATTATATTTTGAGGTTAGATTTAGAATTCCTTATTTTAAGGAAAAAACATTCAAACTAAAATTTTGTTTGCTCTATAGACACATTTCTATTTCTAAAAGAAGTACCATTAAAATGAGAAAATAAAATTTTGAAATTGGAAGTTCGTTCCAACACTCTTAAGCAATCTGTAAAAAAAAATACGTTGTGAATTATCTACCATGGGTGGATCTAACATGTGTATAATCATTTGTGCTCATTTCATGAAGACTCTGCTTTCTCATAGGCAAAAAATAAATGTACTTCCACTAGGAATAATGAACTAAAAAGATTTAATTGTAAGGTTAGAGCTTATAAGAAATTCTTAATTAAATCTATATATACGTTGAAATTTGGAACCTGACTAGTATCTGAATCCTTATATAGGTAGAATTTAAATCCTCATGATCAATCAGTTCATCACCATCCTCGCTTTCAACAATAATAATTCGATTTTTCTAAAATTCCTGGAACTTGCATTTCGGGTTACGTTCCCCTTTGGGAGGTGAATGGATTTTAGAGCAAAATTTTCGTAGCTCTTTTCATGAGTAGCAATATTGGAAACGAGTTTTATAATCAGCCTTTATACCACTCACTTGCTATTTTTTAATCGAAAAATTGAAGAGCCTCCTTTCTGAAATGGCAATGAAAATGTTGTCCGCTGTTGGATTATCATTCTTTAAGCCTTTAAGGAATTAAAATGATTTTACTATTCATTCACCGGTTCGTCAAAGTCTTGGCTTCAAGACTGTCTGATGATTGATTCTCGTAATTATCATCGGAAATATATTTTACGTGTTTTTATGAGAACTGTCATTTGGTACAAGGTGAATAAATTATTGAAATGTTAAACTTGAGTATCAAAATAATTTCTCTGCTTCAAGTTTGGAACCGCATTCAAACTGGTGCTATACCAACCAAATGAATTTTGAATGAATAAGCAAGATCATGCCTTTTGCCAACATAACCAAACAAAATTATTATTAGTTTTTTCGACTATGATACTTATCAGCAATGAACGTCATAATTGAACCGCCGGATGAAATAGGGGGTTATAAAATTTTTCTGCACCATTCGGTTGGCATACATGGAAATACTTGAATTGCATACATGGAAAAATGATTTCGAATATCAGATTTGTTTTATTGTTTCAAGAATTTATACACAATTTTCTCCAACAACTGATGGGAGGAGCTTAAAATGTGAATATTCACTTTGTGCCAGAAAAGTACCATTATAAAATAAAATTGTAACGTGTTGAAAAGTAAAAAATATAGGCTAAATGGCTATAACAATTTTATATTCAGATTAAATAAAATTCAAAGACAATCTAACTTTTCAGCTCATTAGAGACAAAAATAACATAATGAAAAAAGAGGGGAAAAAGGAAAAAGTCAACCAAAAACCAACCTCTCACTTTTTCCTTTGTCCGTCCTTTTTATACTACGAGGGAACCAACATGTTTCGAGGTCAATTTAAACCTCCTCGTCAGGGATTATTTATAGAAATAACTAAAGGTATGAATAATTAATATACCTGTAAAGAAGAAACTTTTTTCATTTAGTGTGAAATATAAAATTAATTAAGTTTAATGTGAACCAACAAAAAATTTTCATTGAGAAATGGATTGTTTAATGGAATGGAAATCTTTCTATTATCTAGTCAAAGAAAATTAATTTAACCAATTAATTACTCTATCCCAAACTTTGTTATATCTTGAGTTGTCCCTCTTTAAATTAATAGCTTTGTTGCCTTCTCTCTTTATAAATAACATTTCCAAAAATTCTCTCTTTTCCTGTTTTTTTTTCATGATAAAGAATGTTAATATCATTCCAATTAAAATCATAACCATATGTGATCTTATGTTTTGAAAGGACTGAGTGATACCTAGAACTTCTGTGAAAATTATTTTCATGTTCATTTTTTCTAAGTCTTCAAGTGCCCTTTTTGTCTGCCCTATTTAACTTGCATTGCAATCATTGCAATTAATTTTGTAAATAACACTCTTTTTGTCTATCTACTCATATCTATCTTTTCCCAATTTTACAATCATATTACTCTTAAAAGGAACTCTATAAATAGTAGGTAAACCTAATTTTCCCAACATTAATTTCAAAATCTTCGAAATTTTTCCAAAGTATGGAAGAATAACAGTGTTAAATGTATTATAATCATGTCGGTTTTTTATATTTTGATAATTATTTTTGTTTTTTATATAAATTATTCTGTTCTGCTTATGTTTTTTTAATGAATTCAAAAGGGTAATTGGTTAAGAAAAAGAATATGTTTGCATAGTTCTATATTTTTCTCATTGAATACTGGATGTTATAATTTGAGAGCTCTATCAATCAAATTTTTAACGATTCCTATCTTATTTTGAATAGAGTGATTTGGGAGAAAACTAAGTGTTCTACCTGAACAAATATTTTTTGATACCATTCAGTTATGATATGTCTTTTATCTGTTTTAATTAAATTCAAATGTAGAAAATTTAATTTTCCTCCAGTTTCAATTGCAACAGTAAACTGTAATCTTGGGTGTATACTATTAAGCATTAAGAAGAGTGTTAACATTATTTTTATGTAACCTAAGTATTGAATCATCAACATATCTTGCATAAAAATCAATATTAAAATCAATTTTTTGGAAACTTCATTCTCTAAGTCCTCCATAACAATTTCAGCTGAAATGGGTGATAAAACTGATCCAATAGGAGTTCCAAATTTTTGTTTATAAAAATTATTATTAAATTTGAAAAATACCGAATGAAAAACATATTTTACAGCATCAATAAATTGTTTTTCTTTTCGAAAGTTGGTTTTTGGTTGACTTTTTTCCTTTTTTCCCTCTGTTTTCATTATTTTATTTTTGTCTCTAATGAGCCGAAAAGTTAGATTGTTTTTGAATTTTATTTTTTGTTTTGTTTTGCGAAAATTATTCATGATAAAATGAACTTCTTTTCAATCTGAATTTAAAATTTTTAAATAGAGACACTAAACATATGATTCTTTCCAATCTTCAGGGTTGCTTATAAATAATTTAAGATTTCTTTAAATTGAGTTTACACATTTTTACCTCAATTTTATTGTAAGAAATCTTTCATTTTTATTGAAAGATTTTTTGTAAAAAAAATGTATTGAATTTTAGTTATTTTATAAATGCTTACGAATATTTTGGATTTTTCTCTTTTCCTAATTGGAAAATTTAATAATTTAATTAGATTAGTATCAGAATCGGCCACAAAAAAGGCTTTTACAATTCATTTGATTGAATGGTTATCTATGTCTATGGCATGAATATTCAAAACTTCCATTTGATATGTATTTTCACACGCGTATATTGATTTATTTCCAGAAACATGATAAAAAAATAATTTCTTAAAAAAGTGATTCAACCAAATCTTTCAAATAAAATAGTTGAATAATCAAGCAAAGGAGAATAATTTTCAACCAAAAAGTTGCATTTTCATTTTTAAAAAAATTTCTACCAAAGCAGATGAATTTATAAATCAAAAAGATAAATTAAAAAAAGGTAGTTCAATTTTCTGTTAAAAAAGATTTTAGTTGATTTTTCCCGATCAAAATATGAATTTTTAACCAAGACAAAAATTTCTACGAAAAAAATTGAATTTTCAATCCAAAAATACGAATTTTTATCCAACAATGATGACTTTTTAACAAAATTGTTGAATTCTCTGCTCAATAGTTGCATTTTTATACAAAAAAAAATGAAACATCTCTTAAAACAGATGAATTTTTATTTGAAAAAAAATTTGTAAATTGTTGAATTTTCATCCAGAAAAGATTCCAGTTGACTTTTCGAGATAAAAATAATGAATTTAATCAAAAAATAAACTTTCCACAGAATAATTAAATTTTTACAAAACAGCACAATTTCCAAGCAAAAAGTATGGCTTTTCTACAAAACTGCTTAATTTTAAACCAAACAGTTGCATTTTTATCCAAGAAAGATGAAATTTCTGCTCAAGCAGGTGAATTTTGAAATCAGAAAGACAAATTTTCAAGAAAGAGTTGAATTTTCAACCAAACAGTTGAATTGTTATTCAAGAAAGATGAAATATTTCTTTTAAAACAGATGAAATAAAAAAAAAACTTAAAAGAAATAGGTAAATTTTCATCCAAAGAAGATTCCAGTTCACTTTCCAACACCAGAATAAGAATTGTAAACTATAAGTTATTTTCTGCTAAATAGTCGAATTTTGAACCAAAAAGTGTGACTGTTTAACAAGATTGTTAAATTGTTAACCAAAAAGTTGCATTTCTGTCCAAGAAAAATGAAAATTCTACTAAAACAGGTGAATTTTTATATTAAAACAACAAATTTTCTAAAAATAGTTGAATTTTCATCTGAAAGAATTTCAAGAGACTTTTGTATAGAAAAATACAAATTTTAAACAAAAAGTAAATTTTCTAAGATATAGTTGAATTTTCAACAAAACAGTTGCATTTTTGTCCGAAAAAGATGCAATATTTCTACTGAAAAAGTTGAATTTTTAAATCGACAAGATAAATTTTCAGAAAAAATATGTTTCTCCAAAAAAATATTTGAGTTGGCTTGTCAGCAACAAAGTATGAATTTTAAACAAAAGGTTAACATTATACAAAAAAAATTGAATTTTCAATTCCAAAAGACAAATTTCCAACAAAACAGTTGAATTTGCAAAAATAATTATGTGTTTTTAAGAAAATTTCTAAATTTTTAAGCGAATAATAAAATTTATAACTGAAAAGATAATCTCCAGGAGAAAGATTGTTCGAATTTGCCAAAATTACGTACATGAGTGAAGGACCCCCTTTCCCCTACCGTGACAAATCGTAACAAAATTTCTCAACCCCCCCCCCCCCCCCCTCGAGCTGTTACGTAATTTAAGTACGGTCCCTTATATTATTAATACTTTTAACGTAAATTGTTCATCAATTAGGATCGAAGTTTAAAAGTACATTTTTTACCAGCTAATTAAATACTATTTACACTAAGATTTTGAATATAAATACGTCAAATTTCAAATATTTTTAATACAAATTCACCATATGTTTATGTTTGACATGTCCAATTGCCAATGTTGTATTGACATTCTTGATAAATCAGAAATTAGAAAATATAGAAATAAACCAATCTTGTCACTGCCTTAGGTTTGTTTGCCTTTTTTAACTAATTTTTAGTGAAATTTCAGGTCATCGCTGACCCCTAAGCCAAAGAAAAAACATTTTTTGTTTTTATATTTTTTATTTCTGATTTACAGTAACGCTCAAAAGTATTCAGCTCATCTTTTGCGTAGCCTATTTCCAAATAGTATTTTCCATTTAAATATCTTTTTTTAGTTTTAGGAGATATTCGAATCCACAATTTCATAGTCTACCTTGTGTCAGCATTTGCATAGAGCTTAATCCATAAAATGAACGAAAAAATATTAGGAAATGTTCACTGAGCTGGGGAGAGTCAAAATGTAGATTTCTAAATTCTCTGTATTTTAGACATTCAGATACTTTTTTTGCGGCTCACGAAAAAACTGACCCCTTATTTCCCCTTATGGCTATGTCGCTTCCTTTATACTTCCCTTAACGTTTTTTCTGCATGAGCAGGACCGAAATCAGCCTCTCTCATTTCGGTTAATCTCCGTGCCAAACTATAAGTGGACACCCGCTTTTATTTATCGCCGAATTCCCGCTCACACATATAAAGTCAATGCGTTTACTCTGTCGGTAGTGTGCGAGATAAGCGACTGGCAAATTTAATATGCGATTTTCAATCGATCCTAAAAAAATCTGAATAGTCTCGAGTTTCGCGCTAATTTATGTGCATCCGTGACCGACTGGTTTCTCCAATTATGGAAAAAGGCTGATTTTCCTAGAAATTATATTGTATCGTCTTTAAATGGAAGCTGTTTCCTAACCGGAAGTTCATATAGTAGTATGCTTTTATAACTATATTCTTGCATCTGGTTTTCATGGGTTTTTCAACACAATAGACTCTTTCGTCACGGCACGTAACGCTCTAACAATACGAATACTTTTAGACAATTCATGAATAGGATCCATTTTTTCAAATTCATTCATTCATTCAACTTAAGCTGAATCGTAATAAATATTTTCAGATCGTCAAGATCTATAAAAACAATACTTTTTAGTAACGTTCTTAGTCATTTTTTCTTGTTCATTCTGCATTCAGGATTTCTGCCAACGTATCAGGTGACCAATTATTTTGAGCAGACTTGTTCGTAAAATAATAAGTAAACTTGATTTTCTATTCTAGACTGACATATAAAGAAGGGAACGGAATTTTTGATGTTACCTGATATTTGAAAAGAAAAAATATTTGCTATTTACGTTTACATTTTCATGTTTAAAAGGCTATCTTTAAAATTAAAATTCCATATTTTGGTTGCTTATTTGAAAACGAGTTTGAAAACACGTATTTTTTCGGTCAAAATAATTAGTAGAATAATTGAGATAAAGTTTAGAAAATAAACTTTTAAATTGAATCTACTTTTGAAAATTGTATTTAAAAAATGAATATACATATAGAATGCATAGTTATAGAGTTGTAGTAAATTGACATTCACGTTTTTCTGTGGTCCCTAGATATAATGCACATTTAACTTCATTATTTACATCTTGCGGGCCTCATAATTGACGTCCCGACTAACAGTGTCCTTAAATATTTAAATTATCGTTTGCGAATCTCTAATTAAAACATCCTATGCATGAAACGTTGCTTTTTCAAATACACGAGCACAGCTCTCCTATATTTTCACGAGCAGAGCTGTTCTGGCTTACATCCAAATACGGTATGAATTAAAAGTAAAAATTATGATTATGCCGAACCAGTGTATACTGTATATATGTATATTATTAATGACAGGAGACACCTTTTCCCCAAATTCAAACCTGCGATTGAAATTCGTAAAAAAATTGTACAATTCAGGACATTCAAAGATAAAAATACAGACCTAATAATTATTAAATGAGCACCTAGAAAGTTGTTGATTATAAGATATTAATATTACCAATTTCAGATATTAATCAATATATTACTGATTTAATAGAAAGCATGACTCATCTCCATAATGTTATTGTACAGACTACAGATTCAGTCGACATAATTCTTAAACAAATTTAAACAGGATATTTTTTTTTTCAATTAAATCTTATGGAGGTAGACTTGAGAAATAATCTGTCAGGAAGTTATAAAGTTTACAGAACCTATTTGAAAAACTGTTCCACACAATGTAACAGAGATTATATCCTTATAGACTCTACCCTCGCTGAGCCCTACAACAAGAGAACCCTCCCCTTACTGATTACATCTTGGGTGTTTAAAGTAGGACTCTTAAGATATCTGATAAAGACTTTTATTACCTTAGAGCTAATTTGACTATTGATATAGAAACGTATTTAACTCCCAGCATAATGTAGGATCCTAATCAAAAAGTCTTAGAATATAGAATAATCCGAACTTTCTGAAACAAAATCAGACAAGGGTAATGTCACAGAATTTATACATAGAAAAAAAAATATCACAAAAAAAAGTAAGAACTTTTGGAAGATACATATGAAATAATACAAAATCCAGAATGATCTCAACAACATTGTCAAAGAATGGTGGCATAACACTATAGTTGACAAAAAAATATTCGACAATTTCTTAAGATGCACGATTTGTTTGCCACATAAAACTCTCAGACTGGTAACTTTCCTCATAGGTTTACAATTATATAATCCGACACAATTTCAAAAATATATTATATGCAATATTACAAACCATTTAGAATATGTCCTAAACATTAGTTAGGATTTCATCAAAAAATAAAACACTTTAATATATAAGACGATTATGTACCTTTCTATGTGTTTTCTTATATAGACCCCAGCTCAGTTTATACTTCAAGACGTGAAAAATGGAACTTAATCTATCAAGAGACTGAATCAATTTTCGCAAAATGCGATGAAGTAATAAGACTTTGTATAGACAATGCATACTTGCAATTCGACTATCCAAATTTCAAACAAACAAACGGCACACTAGGTTCACCATTATCATCAGGGGCGGCAGAACTTATTGTTCCGTTATGTGGATGAACCCTTATTTGCGTACAAAAAGATGAACTTTTTCAAATTTTAGATGATTTCAACCAAACAGATGATGCAATAATTATATTGAAGTAAGTCATGAAAAGGTAGAAAGATGGAGCACTATAATTCACTTTAGAAGAATCTTTTAACAGAAGAATGATCTTTTTGGGTACAACTTTAATTGTCAACCAACTTTATACAATAGAATCTTATTGGCATCAGAGACAAGAAAACCATAGGATTCGTTCATATAAAACCCTAATCAGTAATAATTATATTTATGAATTTATAAAGAGTAATATCGACACAAACACTCAAATTCATAGAAAACAACAATTTACCATCAAACTTAATAGATTAAAAAACAATAGATTCATCTAGAGTTATTGTTTTACCATATTACAATGATCTTCGTTTACCTATACTAAGAATCTGCAGACAATTAAGTATCGGTATTATCTTGGCGGTTAAAAATAAACTTCAGAACACTTTATTGCAGTCTACTATATATTATACTACTATATTATTGCAGTCTAATATATTAGAAATATTTCTTATTGCTAAAAATGAAGGTACTGTTGATTTTAGATCAGATAATGAGAATTTAAAAATAACACACCATGATATCATAAGAGTCATTTGGTTAACTCTCTTATAAATATCAGATTTTGAATAAACTTGCATGAATGTTAACCTTGACCAGTATTTCCATTTCTAATGAAAGATGTTGAATTATGATCGGACATAATTGGGGCTTTAATATAGAGGTATCTTTAATTATTCACAAAGACATGAATTATATGAATAATTTAGTTTGCGGGGTTTTGACAAAGGTTGCCCCAAAAGTATTATGTTTTTAACTTTATTGGAATTAAATTAATATACTTATGAAAATAATCTTTTGTTTAAAAACTTGCCTATATAAATTTGGGAACAGCATTACAGAACTTACCTTAAAGAAAGTTGCACATAAAGATAAAATTCCTATATATATATATAACCATATTATTTATTTCACTGAAGTAATTGGAAAAATTGTATCAAGATTATATATTGTTTATGTTATGATTATTTGCCAAAGTTGTGTAAGCAAAATTCAGCTCTTCAAATGGCGTTTCAAAATTGTGAAGACGTAAGGGAACGCCTGAACGAAGTGAGAATAATTTATTATGCATTCCGACGCGTTTTTTGTTATTTTACTAACTTAAATGATTCAAGGTTTATGACAAAAAGTGAATTAATTATATTAACTTGATTCTTTGTCGAAGTAGTAAGTGCTATAACGGACTGAGAGATGATCGGCTTCTGCATGGATATAAAAATATGTGGACCGGATTGCAACAGACTTCTCCTAAACAATTTATTCTGTACAATTATTATAATTTCAGAAGCTAGAGCATTCATGTAAAACACTGGGAACGCCCTGCCAAGTTTTCCCTAATTAGGGTAATCATCTGCAAAAGCGTTACAAGCCATATTTGTCAGTTTATACCCGACCAAAGCCACAGCAGGAGTAGTAGGGAAAACTGGTCATGACCTTACTAGACCCACATAATGATTTCTGCGCGGTTACTATGTACATTCTCTGTATTTCTGATGAGGTTATGATATCATGGTAAAACGCATAGTCAGGTCTCTACAGAACTGCTTGCATCATTCATCTTCAACAATTCTGGAAATAAAGCCCAAATTGAACCAACGTCTATTAATTTATTCATTCGATCAACAGCATAGTCTCAAAACTGCCTTTGCGTATTCGGCAAAAAATCTCAAAAAAAGTGTTACGTATCCCTGTGAACGAGCGCTCACATAAATATAAAATTCTTGCGCCCACTTGGAAGTGTGAAAGGATGAAAATCCAGAGAGCGGAGGAGTAATATAAAGAAACCGGCGGATTATGTAAACCTGCTTTTATCGGTGGCGCCTAATTAAAAATTCGTACAATGGGGGCGTCGATAAATGTCACGTCGAGTTAGTAGAAACGAGGGTTGCTCGATGCGAGACGTATGTGAAATGAAAGGCGTATAGATCAGGTGTGCCTACTTTTGTTTAAATGCAATCGTATACGAAGAGACCGCGCTGCAGGTATGAATCAGAATCAAGGGAAGCCAGCGGGTATGAATGACATCCCATTTATATAACGCATTTTCCCCTCACCCTGCTCCATAGACAGGTAAAATATCACACACGCACTGTAAGGACGACGATGTCAGTTTACCACCCGTAGTAAAATGGTAGCGCGTGGGATAAGAAGCCGGAAATCTCAATGCGGTAACTCATACCGTACGAGCCATGCGTTACCATTGTTACCAGCTGGAATTTATTGTCCAGTCCCGGAACGGGGGTTATTTTTCGTATGCTGTCTGCTATCTGCTAACCGTGCTGACATTCGTCCCCATCAAGAATTCATACTCAAAATATGTCAGTACCTACCTCATACACTCCCTCCGCATTCGTCACATTCCATTCTTGACAATGCTCATCTTTCCTGTAAAGATAAACAAATTAGTCGTAATGTGTTATTAGCTTTTTTTTAAAGAGATTATAAAAGTAACCACCAAAAACATCTACCATGCAAAAACTTTGCAAAGAAAAATGTAATAATAATAATTTTGATCATGAATAATGAGAAAACCATTTTTTAAATGTTTTAGAATTTGAATTTGAAAAGTTCAGATAAAATATTTACAAACAAAATTTCGAATTTATAACTTGGCCGGGATTAAATGTATTTCACTGCTCCAAATATCCAACAAATTTATTTTAAAGGTTCTCTCTCCTTTCGTTAATAACCTTTTCCATATTTTCGTTTATCAATGAGTCCCCCTTGAGGAGGTTCCGTTGAAATAACTTTAACCCAAAAGTGCTGAGACCAAGAATTTTTCTCTTGATTTTACATCTGGGATGTCTTACAACTATTTTTTAATGAAAAAGAAAATCTGCGCACAAGCCGCTTTTGAAAAGAGCCATTTTCAATTTTAAAAATCGGATTTTCTCTCGAAAACGAAGCGTGACATGGAGAAAAGATAAGAGAGCAAAATGGTTCCTTGGAAAAATTGCTACAAAAAGACCACCTTCATAGTAATTTTTAATTTAACTTCGTTTTTTTCTCAATTTTTGATGTTTTTACTTCAAGAAGTAAAAATAAGTTTTCCACTTATAAGAGAGAAAAAATTAAAACAGATAAATATTACTATTCGAATTGTCTGAAGATATTTATCTCAAATGTTATCAGCTCATGATAAAAAGTTTCTAATCTTAAAGAGCATGTGGGTATGAGAACATTTCTAACTTTTCTACTTAAAATAATAGGGTTGACCCAGAAACCTATTCCCTGAGAAAGGCATTAAAATCCAAACTCAAAAGAACAAATATCAAGGTCTAAGGCTTAATGTCTCTGTTTGTTAAATTTTGTGAGTAAAATTTTAGAAACACAATATCATCAAGTCAATCTGTGCAAAAATTCTATTTTTGAACAAAAAGGCTCAGAAACATTATGAATCCAAAAAGCAGTTGATATCAAGAACAAGTAATAAGCAAAAAAGAAATGTTGAATTATATCGAAAAATCAGGCTTTTTAAGATAACGAAGTAAGATTAGAAAATTGTAAGAAGGTCTTTTTGTAGCAATTTTTCCAAAAAACCATTTTTTGATAACAACCGTTTATAAATAATTTTGTTAAATTTTCTTTTTGAATTTATATTCCAAAACAACACTGAAAAATTAATTTCTTAATACTCGTTATCAATTATTTTTCCATTGGACTTGGCCAACTTTGATTTCACAAAATCATGATGTAATTTTACTTGGCCAAGTTTCTACATAGTTTTTTTGTATTATTTTACTACTTTTTGGACAACATACATACACAAATAATAATAATTAAATATTCGAAAAAATTATACTTATAAAAGATTTTAATTTACTAAATGAATTTCTTACTTAGAGTTTTAAATCTTTAAAAATCTTTAAAAATAAAAGTTAAAAATTAAAAATTTTTAAAAGAATTTAACTTTTTTTGAAGAATTTAAAATACAATAAAAGTGATGTTAGTGATCAGTCTGAATTGCGTAAGCAAAAAGTAATTCAAAACAACTTAAATTAACTAAAAATCTCATAAGTTTAAGTAATGTGAAGTTCGCAGCAAGATGAAATTCAATATGAAAAATTTAACAATCAAATTCTCATATTTTAGTGATATTATTAGTCACAGTGTAAAATAAAAATGAGAAAAAAATATTATTTAAAATAAAAATCAGAGCTGGTGATGGATTTATGAAAGGAATGAACTCGAATGCATTTAATCCATCTTTCTCTGAACGATTTTTTGCAATAAAACAAATTATTGCTACATATCAATCATACATTTTTATTTTAATAATGTATATACGCTTTTCAACCGTGCGCAAAGATAAACAATTCCATTTTCAAAGATAAATTATACAAAACTTTTCAAAAGATTAAAGGTTTTATGAAATCCTAGAGAAGAGCACTGGAGTATATTACCGCACACCTGCGTTAAAAATTTCACGTTAATCGGCACAGCAGATTTTGCTGCAGCCGTGCGTAAAAGAACCCCCAATAAATTTGCATGACATAAAAATCAAATTATTAAAAAATACCATTATTATAAGTGAAAAATTCCATTTTTTGAATAGTTTTTTAGAGTGCAAATTTTACAGTTTTGACTTTATGAAGCTCAATTCTTTAACAAATTCATATATAGACTTGTATTGTAATTGCATTGCATTCTCAGCCAAGTTTCATTACGATCGGTTATGAATTGCGCCGTCAATCTAATAAAAGCTAAAAAAAAAACATAGTTCTCATGAAAAAAAATGTGTAGTATTTTTTTTTTGTAATTTTACTTGGCGTTAATTTTTTAGCTTTAATTTCAATAACATAAAACTCAAGAATGATATTCTGTATAATAAGAGAAAGACCAGTATGTTTCCAACAATTGAAAATGAATGTAATCATACAGGCATTAAATGGGAAAACAAAAAATTGACTCATTATTTCCATAGTTCGTTCCTCTACTTACAATTTACCTAAATATATTTAAAATATTTCAAACCCAGTTTATATAAACACTCGTTCGTTTACAAAAAATATTTCGGAACTTGAAGATATTGTAAAAAATATTATTGGGATAAAATCCCAATAGATTTTCTTTAGATTGCATTGAAGAAAAATTTATTCTGGATCAGTATTTAACAAAAAAAAAAAAAAAAACTAAAAACTAATTGTTAATAGCCACTAGAACTGCTTGGGAGGAATCTCAATTACAATTCACACAGTTAATCTTATCATAAAATTGATTTAGTAAAGGGTTTAGTTCTCGGTTTATTTGATGGATGTATTAAATTAAGTAACATTCAGTCTAAAAAATAACATTCAAATCAATTGAAAACATCAGTAGTATGTACCAATTATCCTCTTCATTTAGTGTGTGAAATTATCACTGAATACATTCATGAGATATATAATAGTACTAGTAGGAAAAACAAATAAATTGATACTTACAATAAATTTGACTCAACAGTTACTGTACCGTACATTCAAGGTCTCTCTAAACGCTTGAAGAGTTCATTAAACAAATTAATATCATTGTTTATTTAAAAACACTTCCTTTAGATAATTATTTATTGGAGAAAAAAGACAGTGATAGAATCGAAAATTTTTCTGGTGTTATTTATTTGATAAAATGCAAATGCTGCAATAAAGTTTACATAGGTGAAACAGGTTTGTCACAACATTCTTGGAATTTCAATAATTATTTCAATTTTGAATTTAATGATATTAAAATATTAGCTACCGAAAAAAATACTTCTTAAAGACGTACCATTGAGTTTATATTCATAAACAAATTTCGTAATATTTCTGTTAATTTACAGACTGAAATTTTAAACATTAGTTCGAACATTGGAGGTTCTTCAATTTTAAGAGACTTCTTATAATAAATATGTTTTTATTATTGACTTGCAAATTGATTGGAATTTTCCATTTTGACTTGAGCTTTTGTTTTACAATCCCATTGCTGGAAATGAACTTCCGTTTCTTCAAACATGTCTGATTAATTCAATTGTTCAACTCTGGTACAATTTACATTATTTTGTGCAATTATCATTTTTCTTGTTTTATATTACTAACTAATTGTAACTACATTCAGGTTACCGTTGAAAAAGGCACGCAGTAGTCGCCGAAATGAAAGGATTAAAAAATATTAAATATGAGTTAAACGATGGCTCTGTTTGTTTTTATTTTTATGTGCCCGTAAGACGAAACGAATTACTTCTTCAATTTACATACATTGTCGGTCAAAGATTGCTCTGATTTGGTTTTCAAAATTTTTGTATTATAAATCATTAACTAAAAATGACAAAAAAAATACAATCTGATCAACAATTTAGCATTGATAATAATTATTGGGACCACCCCAGGATTTAGTTTAATTTGGGTAAGCGGTAATATTAAGAATTCAGCTGGCGTTTTTTTTTTTACTTAAAATAGGTCAAAAACGTGGACAAGGATCCAAATTGCAAAGTTCATGCCTCGATAATTTTGGATAATTCTTTAAAAATCAACACTTCCCTATTATTCCACAACGGATCTGGAAATTATTCCGGAATTATGAAATACACATTATGTCCAGTACAACAAGCTGGCTGTTCCACTGCATCAATTTGACGCTCATACCATTATTGAAAAAAAGCGAATCGCTCGATTAACAATTCCATCAACACAATCGTCAATAATTAAATATTTTATACCATTTTCAATTGTACTGTGAAATTTAATTGGAAACTCGAACTGAATGCGCTTTGAACGGTTCGTAAAGTGGAATTATTCGGACGTTAACATAACAAATCATGAAAATAAATGTATCTATATTTTAATAAAAAATAAAGCTGATCATTATTATCCAATAAAAGATAATAATGAATTTATAGATTCAATTATCAGTCTGTATTCCATGATAATTGAAACTTCAAAATTGCAATTTCGACGGCAAACTTTTTAATCAGTATCATCGACGTTCTCCAGGTACTTTCCACAGTAAATTTCTGTCCGATTCTAACAATTCTGTCACGTATTGAACACTAACGAAGGAAGTCTGAGGGGAGTGAGATTCTGAGTCAGAAAATCCCCTCGGGAAGGTTAAACCGTATCTTCGCTCTGTCCGATACATACCATGTGATGTTGAATTGTGTCACAGGTTTTCCAGCTCACTGCTGGAGCTTGACAAGACAGAGTATAAAGATTACTTGACATATCGAACAAAAGTGGGTGCGCTCGAATTTTTCTCGCAGGAGGGAGTCAAGTAAAAAAAACGGCTGTTTTATATATTCATTATTCATATTTTTTCAACTCTCTACACGGAAAGAATTTATGAATGAAGAAGTCACGAACTAATAGCTGAGTTTCGTATATGAGAAACATTCATCGGATATTGATGTATTTTCGTAATTATAATCTGCGAACTTTGAGAAATAACTGACGAACTCGATGTGAAAATTTTTAAACGGTTCATCACTTTTTTTATGTGAATAATTACAAAACTACGAGTGATTGGGAAAAGATTCCCAGAGCACTCCCGAGCTTGCCCAACAAATCTGGGAACTGGAAAGTAAGTTCGCCTGTACGTGGCCCGCACACACGCTCGCCCAAACGCGCGGTGAGTGTGTGTGCTCGTATGTGTGCTTCTAGCTCGTCGGATGAGTACGTAGAAGTTTTACAATACCTATTTTGTTTGGCCTCGATGGCTGCGCGTGTTTACGCACTCCTGGTTTATGTTTAGAAACTGGTGTGAGTCAGCCGTCTTTTGAGGGTTCGAATCTTCAGAGATGCGAAGTTATAAATCAATATAAATTAAATCGCACAAATAAAATTTTTCCTCTTTCTTTATATTTCAGTCTGAATTTTTCAGGAACTGTTTTATCTGTTAATAGGAAATTCAAACTGTTCGTAAAACGCACATTTTCAAAAAATACTTAAAGTTTTCACCAAATATAGTTAAATTTTCAGCAAAGAGGATTAGTTTCTTTGCCGAAAGTACGAATTTTTATCAAAACATATGAATTATGAACCAAAAATGCTAAATTAAAAAAAAAATACATTTTCAGTTACAAAAATTAATTTTTTTCCCAAAAAAGAAACCAATTTTCAACAAGAAATTTCTAACAACAGAGATTAATTTTCAAGAAGTGTTGAAATTTCAACCAAGAAAGATATTTCAATCAATAAAGAAAAAAAATTACTTTTGATTACACTAGATTACTCCGAGCTATCTGGATTACAAGTTGATTTTCAACATTTTATACTGAATTAAAAAAAAAAGTTTCTGGAAAATGACAACATTTTGTTTATTACTTTATGTAAAGTTTCATGTATTTTTGCGAGAACTTTTCAATTCATTTGCTTTTATAAGCAAAAAGAAAGTGTTTAGAAAATTATTATTTTATATTTTTTAATTTTAATTTTTCAAAAGAGCTAGAGATATGGAATTTGAATTGAAAAACTCCACAGTCTACACCTTTGATCCAACATAGAAGAAACCTACATCTAAGCTGAAATAATTTAATAATTTATATCTGTAAATTTTATAACTTAAAATGCCATACAAAGTCAAAAAATAATTTTCACTTCGTGTGCAATTTTTCTAGAGTCTAACGTTTATCTGTCTAGGGTTATAAAATATTTATTTTGACCTCTTTCAGAGTTTTACAATATTACTTATTCAATATTTTCCAACCGAGCAAGTCACGCCTACCCCGAATGGGAAATGGCTTAATGGTATAATAATAATAATAATCGCATATTTATTATAAAGTATCTCGTGTAAAGTTTTTCTGTGCAGAATTCAATTTTTTGAGCTAATTTATATCTGGTGAATATAATTCTGAATTTTGTGTACATTTTTGAATGAAAATGAATGCATGTAGGGAAAAGTGGGGTATGGTGTCAGAGCGGGGCACGGTGACTTTCGGAAATAATGCTCATGTTTCTTTGATTAACATATTAGTTTTTTCATATGAAATAGCTTTCTTTAGTACCAAAGAAAGCTATTTTACGTAAAAACTAATATGAAAATGAAGAAACATGAGCATTAGTTACAAGAGTCACCGTACCCCGCACTGACATCATACCCCACTTTCCCCTAGTGTTTTGCAGTATTAAATTAACATGAATACACTGATGTGTACATTTTTACAATTCAAAGTGCATTTGTCTTAAATCGCTACTGTCCCAAAAGGAAAGGGTGTCAACAGGACATATTTTTGTAAATAATTTTTCATGTTAGAATAAAAATTCGAAATGAACTGAGTTTTTTAAATTTTCATGAATTTTCAGTAATGAATATACGCTAGAGTCCCTCCATAGCAGTTCCCTCTATAACAGGCAAGGCGGTCCAAGGGGACGAGAGGGAGGTGTTTGTAAGGTCAGCGGAGTTGCGATGTTTACGGTTCGGCGTTATAAGAAGCCACAAGCAAGAAGGAGGAGAAGAACTGTTCGGAGAGTCCCTCTATAGCATCTTTGTTGATTAAGGGTACCCCCGAGACAGCTTCTATAGAGGGACTCTAGTGTAACTTGTTGAATATGTTTAAATATGCTTCAAGCTACTCAAAAAAAGCATTTAATTTTAATAAACCTTGCAAAAAATTTTCCTATACTAAGTGGGGAATTATATTGACCCCCAAGAACAAAATTGAAAAATATTTTTTGATAGCTTTGGCTTCAGTTGTAAAAAATTATTGAATCTAAATTTGTTTGCAGGATTGGGGAATTTTTTGGCAGGAACGTAGTTTACAAACTTAATATTTTTTGGATGTAATGAGAAAAAAAATTTTATCTATGGTTAATATCACAGTTTCAAAATATTATGATTTATCTTTGATTAATATTTCAGTCAAAAATTATTATTATTTTTTTTTAATAATTGAATTCGATTATTTTGGACCCTAAACTAAATCGACCAATTACTATTTTACAATTACTATTTTTACTCTAGTAAATTTAGTACAATTTACTTACCAGATATGTAATCCAAGAAAATTCAGATCTATTCAAAGCAGTATGCACTATTTTTTCAAACATAAAATAAAAATTAATATAAGAATAAAATCAATTTTTTGATAATATTAAAAAATGCACTATTCTTACGAATTCGCATTTTTAATTTTTAACCTTGATTTTATAGTAACGTGTCAATTACAGATTTCTTCAAAGACAACGCTGTAGATAATGTTATTTCATTTCTAGCTCTACACGGAAAGAATGTATCCGTAAAGAAGTCACGAACTAGTAGCTAGGTCTTGGATAGGAAAAAAATTCATCGGATATTTATGTATTTTCGTAAATAATCTGCGAACTTTGAGAAAGAATTGCGGAACTTCAATGTGAAAATTCTAATACGGTTCATCACTTTTTTTTACGTGAGTAATTTAAAAAGGTTGCGCGACAAATCTGGGAACTGGAAAGTAGAACTTGCCTGTACGAGGTCCGCACACACGCTCGCCCAAACGCGCGGTGCGTGTGTGCGCTCGTATGTGTGTTTCGAGCTCGTCGGATGAGTGGCTAAAAGTTTTATAATACATATATTGTTTGGCCTCGATGGCTGCGCGTGTTTACGCACTCCTGGTTTATGTTTAGAAACTGGTGAGTCAACAGTCTTGGAAGGTTCGAATCCTCTGAGCTGCGAATTTATAAATTAATGTAAATTGAATCGCACAAAGAAAATTTTTCCTCTTTATATTTCAGTCTAAAATTTTCAGGAACTGTTTGTAGGAAATTCGAAATGTTCGTAAAAAACTTCGGAATTTATCCATACATTTCTCACAGAATTAAGGAAGTAATGTTTCATTTTTTTTTATCTCGTATCCGAGACCTCGCTACAGGTTCGTGACTTTCTTACGGATGAATTTTTTCCGTGAAATAAAAAAGATTCGTTATTCATGTAAAGCAATGAATGAAGCAAAAGATATTCAAACTTATTTATTTATGTGAAGAAAATCGCATGGTGCGGTTTTAATCTGGTTTATAACGATTCATTTCTTCCTTGCGACGTTCGCGATTGAAACAATGTAATGACAATTCTATCGCATCGACACCGATATGAAATTAGCATGTAGCACTTGTTCAATGAAAAAAAAAAAAAGATACCGTACCTCATGTTTCGTTCCATTCCCTGTAAATTAGAACGAATTTTCATCAAAATAGTTAAATTTTCAACAGAAGAAATACATTTTTAACTAGAATGTTCAATCTTGAACTAAAGAAATTAATGTTTGACAAATTATTCTAGTTTTTAATCAAAAAGTTGTGTTTTCAACTGTGAAATGTGAATTTCAACAATAAAGTGAATTTCAAGTCGCTTAATCAGGCATTTGCATTTTTAACAGAAGCGATAAAATTCCTAAAAAAAGGATGAAATTTCTGCAAAAAATATGAATTTTGAAACCAACAGGAAGAATTTTTAAGAAAATATTCGCATCTTCAATAACAACACAATTGTTATAATCTAAAAATAAATAAATCTAATCAAACTGTTGAATTTTCAAGCCAAAAGACGAATTTTTTAACAAAACCATTGAATTTTCTACTAAAGAGGATGACCTTTTAACAAAATTAATAAATCTTAAAGAAAATTATCATATTTTGAACTAAAAAAATGAAATTTTTAACCAATAATTTAATAGTAGACTTCACAATTGTAAAGAATGAAAATTCATCGAAAAATAGTTGAATTTTCTTATATTTTCTATTCTATTAAGAAAAAGGGAAAACACTGTGATACCTGTCATAAATAAACAGGAATTTTGATGATTCATAAACTGAGCAACAATAAGAAACAATAGTTTTAATAAACGCTGTGATTCATTTTTAAAACTTTAAAAATTTTAGGTACAAGTAGACTTATTTAATATTTCATGAAAATATGAATATTCTTGGTAATCAAGATCAAAGAAGCCAAAAGGAGCGGGAAATTGGCTACAAATTTAGTTTGTTTTTTAAACAATAGTTAATAATACAAAATATAATACAAAAAAAAAAAAAATTTGTAAAAATGTTCTTATTGTTTAATATTTTTCTTAAAAAATACCCGCAAATTCAGGAGAAGGCGAGTCCACGTGGACTATTGTCATAGTCCCGCCATCAGTCAAACTTTGTGGTATATGGATGGCCCCTTAAAAAATGGTAATTACGGTTAGAAAATAAAGATGATCAAAAATTTGTTTAATGGAGGTAATTTCAGAGATAGAATTCATAGAATGACACAGGGCCATACGTAAATTGTATCTCTATTTAAGTCTACGACCTTTAGGCGGCTCTGCTTCCTCGACTCTCATCTGTCAACCAAAGTTGGCCTGCTTCTGAAGTTACTATTGTCATCGAAAAGTTAGTTTTGTCTGCAAACTTTCTTGCTGTGCCTTCCACGTGTTAAGACTGATAAGTTCAAAAATATTTAAAATTATATTTCTTGCGTGAGAGCGATTTTATCACAACTTTAATTATATTGAACTGCACTCGCATCACAAGGCATAAGTAGATCCATTAAACGGCTTGCTATCTTCATTTGTTATGAAGATAAAGTATTTGTTACTAAGTCCCCGTAAGAATTGAATTATTAAACATTGAAGAATTTTTAAATATGTATTGCATTAAAGAATGTTAAAAGAATATCTGAGAATGTTCAGATTTTTCCTAACGTCGATCTCGTTTTGAGAAGTAGATTGCGCTAACAAACAGCTATTTACAATGACACCTGTTTAAGTTTTATTTTGTGGTAATTCGCATAATGGAAAATATATTACGTAAGAAGTGATTCTGACCATGCCCCCCCTTCCCATGTGTAATTTATGTACGGCCTCATAATAAAAAAATCTGTCGTCTCTAAAGAATGCATGTAATTACTTCAAACTATCCTTCAACCGAACACACTATATAAGTCATCAAATTTTACAACGGAAATATTAGTCATATTTTTGGTATTTCCTGTGCTATGATAATAAAATTATAAAATAAGCAGTACTTTTCAGCACTTGCTTAAAATACAGAAACAAGCGTACATTCATAATCAGAATCTCTATTATAAATGCAAATTCCAATCGATTACCCATCAATGAATGGAGACATGTATCCATGTACCATTCAGCTTTTATCATAAATATATCTGGCGCCATTTTCGTCAGTTTTTTGCCCTAATTCGAAATATAAATAACTGGAAATATTGTGAAATTACACCTTCAGACATCAGTCGGCGCCTTTTAGTGAATAATTATTTCCTACTGAACCGGAGATTCGTAGTATAAATATATATGTATAAGTGAAGGGAATGACAATGCTGCCTCAAGGTATCCAATTTGATGGCTCTTTTTTTATGTCACGACTATAAACCCGCATTTCCCAGAATATCTACGATCGTTATATTACAAGATTTCCTGTTAAAGTCGCGTTTAAATGTAGCCTAATTTAATAGATTGTGTACGATTTAAATTTACGACTGTCTTTAGAATGCACTTTTATGAGGGAGAGCCTATTGAAACTCCCCTTCAATGTTAGAACAGAACAATCAGAAAATCTTCCCATATCAAGAAAATCTGGGAAGCTTTTCATGTTCGGATTAGGAACGAATAAATCAATTTATGAGGAAGCACGAACTTACTTTTCAACTATTGTCGATATTTATTAGTATGCCTGAAAAAATTTTATATTCTTATCCTAAATGCGAAACTATTAAATTTTTTGTTCTTGAAAAATTACTCAATAACTGTATCAATGATTTATTTTGTTTATTCACTATTCCTATCTAATTTAACTTTTTCAACGATCAAACAATTAATTTATGTTCAAGATTTTTTTTTTAATTCAAATTATTTTTACGACTAGAAATTATATCTAATTTTAAGTAAAATAATAAAAAATCTTATATCAATCTGTAAACGAAATTTCCTTTTATTTAACATTATCAT
>CAKNXH010062334.1:341823-374399 GCA_932178445.1 Andricus quercusramuli
ATATATATATATATACAGCGAATACATTTCAAATCATGCAGACCGGCCGGTTAAATGTTGAGAATTAGCTTGCCTATAAAATATGTTGTTTTTTTTACGTGGAAAATGAGGAAATACTTTTTTTCTTTAATTACCATAGCGATCTTTTTTCTACGAATATTTTGAAATTTTAAAGGTAAAATGAGTTTGTTGAAAATTTTACTTTAAAAACGGGGCCATTTTTACCATTCATAAGATGTATGAAGGTTCTCCACGTTTCAGCTTATCCAGTTTTTGCACTCTTTTGAATTCCATGCAAAATTTTTATTAATAAAAAAGGCAACGTTTTTTGAATTTGAAAAAATATATAAAAAATTTCAGAATCCTTACCTTTTTGCCCTAACATTTTTAGGATTAGTAGGTACTGCATTTTCCGTTTGGTATTTTTTTGTTGTTCGGTAGAAAAAAATTATTTTTACTTTTTTTTCAACCTTGACTTCCAATTTATTCAGTTTTTCGCACTCTTTTAGAATCCACAAAAAATTTGAAAACAATAAAAATGGTAACGTATTTTGGCTTTTTGAAAAAAGGAAAAAAAACCTTTCTTTTAAAAACACCAACTCTTTATTTCTTAAAATTCTTAGGAATAATAGGGTAAGAGCACTAGTGGTTGGCACTGCGCCAGTTATTGGCACCCTCTCTCATTTTTGTTAAATTTTAAGAAAATGCAAACATTTATCGTATTTTGCTGGTATTATTTTTATTCTACCATTATTTCTGCGTGTACCGACATATATAATTCATACAAAATAATGTCAAATTTAGTTATAAAATAATGAATTCACTTCAGTTCTTAGGGTGCCAAGAATTTATCCGGTTTTCTAAAGAAAATGTTTAGCTGACAACATTTTTTAATTTTGTTCAAACAACTTTGTGAACAAGTAAATCTGATCCAATTTTTGTGAATATTAAAAAGAAATACTTGCAATATAATCAAAATAAGGAATGAACCTCGGCAATAATTTATTTATTAATTTTAGGGGGGGTGCCAATGGAAATTAATATAAAAAGTATGGTCTCTAGTCGTTGGCACCCCAGTGCCAATGACCAGACCATGCAATTCGGGAATGATTTCATTCATTGGCACCCCTGCCTCGCCGGAAAAAAGTAAGGTTATGTAATCTCAAGACCTTGTGTTGACATGATCCGTTTCACGTATTTCTGATAAAATGAAGTGTTAAAAGTGCCGGAACAACAAAAGTCGTTACTAGGTATACGAAAAATTAGCTAACAATTATAATAAATGAAACTGACATTTATATACCGGATATACCGGTAATCGTAACCTCCAAAGTTCTGTTCAGATAATTTATTATTCTTTTTAGGCCTCGAGGTATAGGTAAATATTGGTTTCATTTAAATTATAAATGGAATTTTATTATCTTTATACATATTGTGTTTAATAATATTTTCGTACAATGTTTTAAATGTTACGCAGGAATTCATGTTATTATAAAATAGCCAAAGTTTTTATTTAATCGGTGGGCGATTTTTTTTGACTATATTTATTTATCCATGTTTGAATTTGTTTATTCATTTTTCTAGTTTAAAGTAGAAAATGAGTAACATTTATGGTTTTTATTTTATTTATTGCCATATTATTGCCCGTCTGAGAGTATCTCTGAGGAAAGAAAAACATAAGCCGAAGAATACATATGTGCCATGGCTAGGCTTTATAGCTGCTGTCAAAGATATTGGCTTGTCCAAAAACAAAATTTATAAAATACTAAATTTAGAATTATTAATAGAAAATTTATTTCATATTTTCAGTTGCACAATTTGTTTTTATCAATGTTTTAACGCAATTACAGAAGTTTGAAGAGGTTATGTGAGTGTAGTGCCAATCACTGGTGACGAGGGGTGCCAATAACTGGGGTTAGCAGTGCCAAGCACTAAAATTTTGGGACTACATGCTTATTTTTAATAATTTTTCAAGTTTTTTTCATCTTTGAATAATAATTCAACATTCCAGTGTGTTCTGCATAATATTTGGAGTGCCGGTATGATTATCACTATTTCAGAATTCAATATTTTATGTGTTTATTTATTTCCTAAAGTCTAAATTTCCTCTTAAGGTGCCAATAACTGGTGCTCTTACCTAGATACTGATATAATCTACTAAGAATTAATTTTTCTTTCGGTATTTTATTCTTTTTCAAGAGAAGAAGTTATTCTTTATTTTTTAACCCTTGCTCTTCAATTTATTCAGTTGTTTGCACTCTTTCAAAATCCACATCAATTTTAAAAATAATAAAAATGCTAACGTTATTTTGGATCTTTGAAAAAACGAGAAAAATTCTTTCTCTTGAAAAACCCAACTTTTTATTTTTTGATATGTTTAGGAATGGTAGATACTGATATCAAAGTGTACTTAGCATTAATTTTCCGTTCGGTATTTTTTTCTTTTTCAAGAGAAAACAATATTATTGATTTTTTTCAACCCTTGATCTACAATTCATTCAGTTCTTTGCACTCTTTAAAAATCCACGAAAAATTGTAAAAATAATAAAAATATTAACGTTATTTTAGATTTTTCAAAAAAGATAAAAACTCTTTCTCTTAAGAAACCACAACTTTTCATTTTCCGACATGTCTAGGAATAATAGATACTGATATAGTCCACTTTCCATAAATTTTTCGTTTGGTATTTTTTGTTTTTCAAGAGAAAATTTTTTTTCACTCATTTGAAAATAATTTTTTTTCCACAAAAAAAATACCAAACGGAATATTGATGAGTACGAGACTATATCAGTACCTACTATTCTTAGTATTTCAGTAAAAAAGGCAGGGTTTTTGAACAAAAAATTTCTTTTTTTGTTAACAATTCAGAATAACTTTGCTATTTTTCATTATTTTATTATTTTTTCATAAATTGCATAAATGGCAATTTTTTAAAGTAAAATTTGAAAAAAACTCATTGTACCTTGAAAAATTAAAAATATTCGTACAAAAATTTTTTCCATATAGTCAAGCTCATCCTGAATCAGAAGACACAACATTATCTTGTTTCAACAAAATGTACTTGAATAAAGAAACTTCATTTTCTGTTCTCAAGTAAATTTCCTTGAAAAAACAAAAAAAATTTTAAATCAAGAAAATGTTGTATTTTCTGCCCTCAGACCAATATTTTCTTGAATTATTGCTAATTTCTTTTCCGTGTAAAATTGAAACATCCAATGAATCAATTATTACTAATAAGGCGCAAAACTGGACAATTTTTTTACCTTTTTGAATTCACGATTTCAAATTTGTAAATTGTAAATTTTTAATGTTTCAAAGATACAGGTTAGCCGTGTTGTTCAAGGCTTAAAATTCCAGATTATTTCACGGTTTTCCCCGGTTTGCAAACATTCTTCACAGTCATTGAAATTAAGAAAATATTACTAAGAAAAAACTGAACTTCAAATTAAAGCACTCAAAGTCGAACTCTTTTTTAATTATAAACTTTAAGAATTGAAGCTTAACAAATTTTTATTCCCATATTTTTTATTCAATTGCTCAATACTTTTGACCTATAAAATGGAAGCTTTTAACATTTTTCAATCGAAATTTTTCAAATCAAATTCTGTTGAAGTGCAAAATTTTTAACTTGTATAAATTGAGCAGCTCAAAAATTCCTGATTAACAAATATAAATACACACTATCATATTCGATGCTCTAACTTGAAGAATAAATAAAAAATCTGTAAGTTTTCAAAACTATATCATATAGTTAGCAATTTCAAGTTAGAAACATACGGAAAATTCCGTAAGGGTAGACAGTGTGTTCAAATTAAAAATTCAGTTTCTAATTCTTCACTTTTTTATATTTGATTTATAATATCTCATTTAAATGAACAGTAAAATATTAATAAATCTTGAAAAATTTATCTTTTTAATTAAACGTTAACTTAACATTTTTGACCATTGATTTTGGTTTTATTCATCGGAAATGCTTCTCCGAAAATTCAACATTTTATTTTCCCGAGAAAATATGTGAAATATATACAAAATGTTATGCAAAAAATTAGTTGCTCATCCTAAAAAGATATACAAATTTTCTAGAGACTATTTTCTGATAAGATGCATAGTTTTTGTCTTAATGAAGAAGAATGTTATTCAGAATGAAAATTGCATTTATTATTGTTTCTTTTATTGATATTTGTGAAAATAAATTCTTGCGGTTGCATAATTTATAAGAGAATTATTGAAATTCATTACACGAAAAATTCAAAGCGAAGCGCGTGTATCGTAATAAGAATGTGTTACTTGAGGATGATTAGAGCCCTCAGTACATTAGTTTCCTATTTGATTTTGAAACAAAACAAATCTAACAATCTGTTTAAAAAAGTAAATGTCGAGAGGTTCGTAATATTTGCAAGTAAGCATCGTTATAAGCATTGAAGGGAACTTAACAAATATGATTTTGACTATATTTTAATAAGACACATGGTATTTGCTTTAATCGTGAAGAAATTATTGAAAATTTGGAAAAAAATCATTTCTAAGCTGTTTAAAAATTATCCATCTGGAAACGAGCTACAATTTTCTTCTAAGACGCTTATTTTTTGTTTCAATCTTGAGAAATGTTATTAAAATATAATATTTCATTTTGCAGCCAAACCAGAGCTAGGCTGTGAATAATGATAATGATGATAATGAATCCATTCTGTAATAGAATGCCCCACTGCTTATTATTTTGTAATATCTGAATGAGCAATCCTGGTCCGAAGTACAGAAATTAATAACACGTATACGTTTCATATATAATAAGGTTCGACATAATATAAAATATTTTGCATTTTTTACATTATTTTTTTTTTGTAAAAGTAAAAGCCGATATCAGTTTACCCGACTACGGCCACACCAGAATTAGGACAAACTGCTAAAAAATAATGGAGAATATTTTAGAAAATTTGAAACTTCAACTTGGAGTTAAAATCCAAAATTTCCTCTGCTGGCCTATCATTCACTATGGCTCTGGAAAATATATTTGTTTACATTCTCATCATTTCTAAGGTATTAGATTCATGTGAATTTGCATCTATTCAGTTTTGAGACTTCCTGAGTCAGAAAAAACGATTTTCACAACAATTTCTGTCTGGCTGTCAATCTGTACGTCTGACTGAAATCTGGCTATGCGATAACTGTTGAAGGAATTTTCTAATAAGAATTTCCATTGATACACCCTTTATGTCAAGTTCGTTAGCTATACTTCTTTCCTAAGACTTATGGTTCTAGCAATGAATTACTGCTATTATTATTATATTTATGAAGATAAGGTGGTTCATTTAGGTTCCATGACCCGCAGCACTACGTTTGAACCTATTGTACCAATTGTACTGAGGTGGGCTTAATATCATTGTATGCATTTAATCACATCCAATGATAAGCCGCAGCTGCATTTGACTTCAAAAGTACTCGCATTTCCCCGGACATTTTACCAGGGGAGATGATAACTGCATAAAACCATCTTCTCGAGTCCAGCCGATTTCCCGACTACTGAGTTTGAATTATACATTCGATATGATTGATTGTAGACTGTACACAGTACACACTGCACAATCATCCTCCACGTCAAGCCCCCCGCTCAACATTAGTTAAACGCAGTTAAACGCAGCCAAAACCAGTAATAATCGTTTCTTCATTGTATATTTTATCTTCTTTTTGACAGATGTGGCATAAAACAAAAAAAAGCAAATTGACTGCTTCTCTGTGGATAAAATTTCCTGCTAAGCGGAAAAATATTTGATGAAAGATAACAACCCAATTTGGCATCCAATCTGCAGACAGAGCTAATGCAAGCTTAATATTTTTGCCATTTGAGTCAATGTGTCCCTAATCTACAACGCACTCATGTCCAGTTTGAAACCACCCTACGCGTGTATAATACACCCGGATACGTATATATGCAACAGAAGCATGCTCAATGCTCATCCAGAATATCTAGATATGACAGGGAGAATATAGTAAAGGGAGAAGATTGCCCCCATGGACAATCATAACAGACCAGAAGAATAGCAACAGCAAGGGATGGTGAGCAAACCAACAGGCTTATCCTGCCACTACCCCGCGAATCAAAGAAGAAAGGGGATGTAACGTCCCTCCTTGTTGGATTGCTATACATTCGGCCTGCATAGTACCGGCTGAATTTGACGAAATTCGCTACGGTTCCAGGCAGTACGTACCGCGTCCGACTCGAATTGCAACTATAAATTATCAGAGCTAAGCGGTGTCAGGATTGTAATTATTTAAATGTAGCGAAGACGGGGATGAATTCGAAACTGCGTCAGAGGGTTACAAAATTTGATGATACGAGAATTCCTGGCGTAACTTTAGCCCTATACTATTGATACTGTTGCTTTCGTTTCGGACGTTGCAATATGAGATTCAAAAAATTAATTTTTATGAGAATGATACTCTAACATGCTCAAAAATATTTTTAATTTAACTATTAATCAAATCCATTCAAAATCAGGTAGGTTCTACACTTCCAGGCGCAGAATCTCTCAGCGACGAAACAATTTTGGAATATCTGAATCTTGATGCCTATTAAAACAAATTCTGTAAAATTCTAGTTTTGATCTAATTGAGATATTACAATCTTCTGTTAGGATACTCGTGGTAAATTTTACAGCCCTCTTTTGAAACCCGTCAACAAATTTTTAAAAAATTTCAGAATTAAGGGCCGTACTTAAATTACGTAACGGATTATTGACCCTCTCTGAGACCCCCCCCCCCCCCCCTCGGTAAAAACTTGGACAAAAGATTTTTCCCCCCCCCTGCTCTGTCTGTACTTAGTTTTTAGTTTCCAAAAATGTTTTACTAGTTATTGCTAGTAGAATTAGGCAGGGTGTCCGAGAACTTAATTTTCCAAATTCCCTTATTTTTCCTTGTCTAATTTTTCATTTTCCCTGAACAATAAAATTCATTTACCAGCATTTTAATCTCAAAATACTTTTAACATAGAATATTTTATGAACGGAATAAAACAGTATTTCAGATACAAATTTAAAATTTTCAAATTCATCAATTTATTTTAAGCAAAAGAATGTCGTTGCTACTATAAAAAATGGCTTTTTAACAAAATACTTGAATTTTTAACAGAATAATTAAATTTTTAACATAATAGTTCAATTTTGAACCTAAAAATATAAATTCCCAGCAAAAAGTGTCATAGTTTATATTTCAATCAAAAAGCATGAAATTCATACAAAAAAAAGTGTCTTAAAACCAAAAAGACGAATTTTCGACAAATAAAGATTTTCCACTGAAGAAAGATAACTTTACTTAAACTGTTGAACCTTAAAGCCAAAAGACGAATTTCTCTGTAAAAATTGAATTTACAAACAAAAAATATGACTTCAGCCAAAAATTATTTTTCGACGAAACTGATGCATTTTTTTACCCAACAAAAATGAAATTTCAAACTAAGAAAATGATTTTTTCTTGATCAAAAGAGGAGAATTCTCAACTAAAAAAGATCAATCTTAAAAAGATGGCAAAGTTACATTTTCAGTTAAAAAATTAATTCTGAACCAAGAAAAAAAAAAAGACTTTTCCACTAAACAGTTACATTTTTAATCAAAAACATAAGTCTTCAATCAAAAAGTAAATTTTTAACAATGTAGTTTAACTCGTACCCAAGTAGTGGCATTTTCAATTGAAAAATATCAAGTTTCAACAAAATTGTTAAACTTTCTACCAAAGAGATGAATTTTCAGCTGAAAATATAACTCGTCAAAAAAAGAAAAATGATTTCTTAATAAAGCGATTCAATCAAATCTCTCAGATGAAATCAAAAAGATGTGAATTTTTAAATAAAAATATAACATAAAAAAAAAATGATTTCTTAACAAAGTGATTCGCCCAAATCTTTCAAATAAAATAGTTCAATACTCAAGCAAAGAAGAGTAATTTGTAATAAAAAAATTCCATTTTCATAAAAAAAAAAATTCTACCAAGGCGGATGAAATCCAAAAAGACGAATTTTCACCCAAAAAGGATAACTTTTTAACAAAATTGTTGATTTCTCTATCCAGTAGTTGCATTTTTATCCAAAAAAGACTGAATTTCTCTTAAAACAGATGAATTCTCATCAAAAAGAAAAATTTAAACAAAAATACTTGAATTTTCATCCAGAAAAGATTCCAGTTGACTTTTCAAGATCAAAATATGAATTCTTTAACAAAAAATACGTCTCTAAGAACAAAATTGATTTTTTCATCCAAAAAGACGAAGTTCTTTCAAGAAAAGGGATGAATTTTTTAATAATAAAAGTATGACTCTTTATTAAAATAGTTTTATTTTCATCCAAACAGTTGCATTTTTATCCAAAAAAATGAAATTTTTCTTCAAACAGATGAATTTTTGATAAAAAAAAATTCGAAAAAACAGTTTAACTTTCATCCAGAAAAGACTTTAGTTCTCTTTTCATTACCAAAATATTGAATTTATCCAGAAAGAAAATTTTCTACAAATTAGTTAAATTTTCAACAAAACAGCAGAATTTTCAACCAAAAAGTATAACTTTTCAACAAGATTGTTGATTTTTAAAACAGTTGCATTTTTGTCCAAGAAAGATAAAAATTCTACTGAAGCAGGTGCATTTTTAAATCAAAAAGACCAATTTTCAAAAAAAGATTTGAAATTTCATTCAAAAGGATTTCAGTAGAATTTTCAACGAAATAGTTGTATTTTTGTACAAGAAAAATGCAATATTTCTATTAAAAAAAGATGATCTTTTAAATTAAAAAAACAAATTTTCAGAAAAAATATTTTTCATCCAAAAGAAATTTCAGTGGACTTGTCAGCAACAAAATATGGATTTTAAACAGAAGGTTAATATGATACGAAAAGATTTGAATTTTTGACCCAAATTACGAATTTTTAACAAAACAGTTGAATTTGCAAAAAAAAAATCTTCTAAAGAAAATTGTTAAATTTTGAACCAAATAATAAAATTTATGACTGAAAAGATAATCTTCAGGAGAAAGTTTTTGCGAATTTGCAAAAATTACGTACATGAGTGAAGGGCCCCCTCCGTTCTACCGTAACAAATCGTAACAAAATGTCTCGACCTCTTCCCTCCCCCTTGAAATGTTATGTAATTTAAGGACGGTCCCTTAACAAAGTGGCGACGATTTGTTTGAAAATATCCAAAGTTGATTTAAAAAAAAAAAAAAAAAAACAATTTATATTTTTTGCCGATTTTCTATTGAATTTGACCTTCGGTATTAAAGTCGCCCTGTAAGTTTGATGCTAGACAAATGTCAACATTAAAATTTGCAGATCTAGAAAAAATTTTTAATGATTTTAAATTTTTGAATGATTTAAAAATGATTTTAAAAATGAAATAAAGAAATGCATCTTGCTTTTGTAATATCTTGCATTCTTCACGAGAAAAACTCTAGAATTATTTTGTAATTAAGATTAAAGAGAAATCCTTTTTATCATAAATAATTTTTGCGAAATAAGGAAGAAAAAGATTCACAAATAAAAAAATAGTCTTCCATGTTGAGGCATTTTTTTAGAACTTTTATAGATTTGCAAAACTTTTATCTTGAATGCAAACATTCGATATTACGAAAAAAAATCCTAATCTAAAAAATAATTCTGAAAACTGACTTCTTATATCTTCAAAAAAATCGTCGCTGCATTATTGATTTTGAATTTTTATTTTATTTTCCTAACATGGATTTTGAAAGAAGATGGCAAAACCCATAATCAGGATCCGAAAGAAAAATGTGCAATATAACGAATTAGATGAAAAACTACAGAATTTCACAGATTTTTTTAATAGACATCAAGATTTAAATTTTGTTTCCTGGAATGGAAAAATATGTGTCGCCTCATTTTCTGTAAAACCCATTTATTTCGTCGCTGAGAGATTCTTCGACGAGAAGTGTAGAACATGCCTGATTGTATGTGGATTCGATAAATTTTCAATAAAAATTTTCAATAATATGTTAAAAGGAACAGTTCGCATTAGTTTATTTCTATTTTTATTTTTGAAAATATTTATCATTGAATCCAGGTTTAAAAGTATTGAGCAATAAATTATATTATTTTAACATTATAAAGAAATGGATTTTTAATCATTCTCAAAATACTTGTCCTATCTCAAAAAAGTGTTTCAATGATAAGGACTTGAAAATTTTGCAGTAATTGTTGTTAAAATCCTTTCTATTAATTAGGTAATTTTATATCTTGAATGTAAAATTTTGAAAATGAAATAGAAAACTAATCCCTTTTCAAAAGAAGACTCATATAACACATTATGCGAAGTTGAGAAACATTTGTACTTTTCAAGATTCTTGCGGAGTTGAATTTAAACTCTGAAATTATCCAACAAATTATCGCAAATATTATACACTTCTTGTGTTAACGCTTTTGGAAATTAATATTTGAAAAAATAATAATTTTAATATAAAATCATAAAGTTTCGAAGAAGACTTACAATTTCTAAATATTTTAGATACTGTTCTTTTTTACCAGAAATTAGCCATTTTTTAAGTTTTTGAACGCCCAAAATTGGTATCTTGAAACAAAAATCATCATAGTTCAAACAACATTTGAAAATTTTCAACTATTTCAAATCATGTTAACATTTTCCACACAAAAATCGATTAGGGTAAAAGCTACCACAGGGTTCGCATCCAGCCCCTTGACCGTGCCGTCCGGCGATCTATTGTTTTGGCCGAGTCGAGCGCTGGCCGTACAGTCTTGTTCAAAAAGACGCACGGTTCGCAGTGCGAACCCTCTGTACTACCCATCCTCGAGATACATTAGAGACACTAGGAAAAGGAAAAGAAAGCAAATACAGGGCAGCACTACATATCATGGGGCCCCGTCTGGATGTATGCTACATATTTAAAATTATTTTACAGTTTTTTTATTTTTTTTTATCTAAATGCGTCTAGTCGCCCCTATTAACCAGTCGCCACTAATACTTCTGTATGCTCTAATGAGTTCCCGAGACAAATTTAGTTGAAAATGTCAAAAAGCCCCCTGAGTACATATGAATATCTTGGTTAGATTCTTAAGAACCTTGTTAGTTTTTGTTTAAATAATTTTTTTTTCAAGATTAATTTTTGAAAGAAAAAAAATTATTGACAATTAAAAATGCATTTTCATCTTCGGAAAAAAATCCAAATAGTTGAATTTTTAAGGAAAAAGATACATTTTCTACAAGATATCTACAACGATTAAGTCAGTAAAGTATCAATTAAATCAGTAAAATATTCGTTAAATCATTAAAATATTCATTCAGTCATTAAAATAATTAATAAAGCCTAATTTTCAGTGATTAAATTATTATTAATACGCAATATAAAATTGATTCAAATCTGGGATAAATGATCATTAATTTAACCAAATAGTTGAAATTGGAACCAAATAGTCAAATTCCCAAGCGAGAAAGACTAATTTGATATGTAGTGCTGCTCTGTATTTGCTTTCTTTTCCTTTTCCTAGTGTCTCTAATGTATCTCGACGATGGGTAGTACAGAGGGTTCGCACTGCAAATCGTGCGTCTTTTTGAACAAGACTGTACGGCCAACGCTCGACTCGGCCGAAACAATAGATCGCCCGACGGCACGGTCAAGGGGCTAGATGCGAACCCTGTGGTAGCTTTTACCCATCGATTATTTTAGATTTTATTATTTAAATAGGTTTCGAAGAAGAATTACACTTCTTAACACTTTTCTGTTATTTGAGAGTTTTTGTCAGAAATTATTAGTATTTTAAATAAAAAATTTTCAAAGAATATTTCCATTTTTTCAGCAACTTCAGATTGAGTTGGTGTATTTCATCTGCAATTGGTATTTTTAAACAAAAAGCATCACATTTCAATCCAATGATTCTTGTTCATAATAAGAATAACATTTAGAAGCATAAATAATTTTGGATTGCGTTAGTGTTTTCTGTCAGAAATTAAAATTTTTATTTAAAAATCAATAGATTTCGAAAAGTGTTAATAATTTTTAGAACAATTTTACGTTGTGTTGGCGTTTTACATCAAAAATTGGTATCTTTAATGAAAAATTATTATGATTTCAGCAAGATTCAGAATCTTTCAACTGTTCTGGATTTTATATTGGTGTTTTTCATCGGAAATTGAAATTTTCATTTAAAATTCGTCAGATTTTAATGGAGATTCGTAATTTTTGAACAATTTCAAGTTCTGTTGGCGTTTTACATCAAAAATCGCTAGTTAAACAAATTATTATAATTTGAATAAGATTTAAAATTTTGTAACAGTTTTGGATTATATGAGGGGCTTTCGTTGAAATTGGCATTTTAAATAAAGATAGGAATATTTCAAAGAACATTCACAATTTTAATCAATTTTAGGTTATTTCAACATATATCACCGGAATCAGCTCATTTGAAAAATCATTATGTTTAAGAGAAGATTTACAATCACAAACAAGTATTTGTTAAGTTAGTGTTTCCCGTAAAAAATCAGTATTTTTATTTTTTAAATTTATGAGTATCTTCAGCATATCATTATTTTTGGATTATTATTCACAGTCATTATTTTCACAATTCATGGGTTTGTTGACGTTTTATACAGAAAATTATTACTCAAATTGAAAATCATTGGATTTAAAAAAAGATTTAATTTTTTTTAAACAATTTCAGGCTCTGCTCGCGTTTTTCAGCATAAATCGGTATAGATTTTAAGAAAAATTCACAATTTTGGAACAATTTCATTGGAATCTATTTTATTCGTAGAATGTTTACAGTATTTTAACATTAGTAGAGTATACGGGCGTTTTCGCAGGAAATCAATTACTTTAAATGTATATAATTTGACTTTAAGAATTAAACTTATAATTTTGAACGAATGTCAACAAAAATGCAACGGTTCGTCTATATACTGTACAAAAATATTATATAATTATTTCACACTTATCAATACTGCTTTAAAGGTACTTCATGAAATACTAATGAAGTTTCAAAATTCACTTGCAGATAAGATTTAAAAATTTAGCATTTCATAAAGTGATCTTAAATTCAGAGATGAACTTAAATCATGCAAAAATCTAGTTAATCTGAATCTATAAGAAAATGTGAGATTAAATTTTGTAATGCAGGTATTGATTTCCTTTAATTAAATCATTTATCTGTTCTGACATCCAGAAAAGGATTTGGCTAAATGAAGCAAATTTCTTTTCAACAATCGGGTCACCATCATTTGGAAATATTTTCAATGTGGAGTAGATTCATGATCATAAGTACAATCGGCTCTTTCATGAAAATTTTAGGTGAATTTAGTGTTCAAAGTTTGATGTAAAAACGAATTTGATTTGCTACTACCTCATCTCTTTCGTTAATCAAGTCTATTGATAAGTGAAAGAAATCGGTTGTATTTAAGACTTTTTTCTTCGAGTGTAACTCAGGTCCACGGAAAAGAAATATTTTCCGAAACTGTGATGATAATTTTCAATATACAGGATTATATGAAATAGCATGCACTTTAGGATTAATCAAATTTGGAACTCAGTTGATCGGGTCAACAATGTTATTCCCAAATAATGAAACTATTTTTCCTTGTCAAAATAGATTAATATTTTAGTTGAAGCAACGTATTTTCCGTGTTGTTTTTACTAAGATAAACCTTGTTATTCTAACTAGGGTTGCAAAGTTGGGGGCTGTCCTAACTAGGCAAAATAGTTGATTCCTTGTGTACGGGTAAAAGGATTTTTTGTATGTGCACCGAAATGCAAATGTAGACAAAATATTTTGGTTTATTCAACCAAATCTTTTGCTTGATTCTAGTAAAATGTTCTCTCAAATTATTTGGTAGATCCGCTCAAAAAGTTTTAAAAAGGCAATGGAATATTTCCTAAAATCAAAAAACGATTCAACCAAACACTTGTATTGATTGAAGCAAACGAATTTTGTCAACTGGACAAAAATTTGGTTCGTTTAACCAAAATGTTTTCCGAAATCAACCAAATGCGGTCAAAGGAAGATCATATGAAATGAAGTCAATTTTTTTCTGGGTGGAATAATTGAAGTTCATTCCTGAATTTAAGATGATCCATGTTTAAGTATTCTTTTATACAGTGGAGGGTTTTCCTACAAATCGTCTCCTAAACTCAATTTAGTAAAATAGCACAACGCCTGAAGACGCGGAGGGTGATCTATTTTAAACATCATAAAATTTTATCACGGAAATCTTTATCTCGTGAAACGATGCGGGGCCCCCAATGCACTGATGTGTATAAGATAAAACGCCCTATGTACGAGAGATTCATGAAATAGTCTCAAGGGAAGGTTGAGGAACGGGTGGGGGTAGGGGGTAGGGGGTTTCAATAAATTCGACTGCCAGACACTATCGCCAGCCTCCCATCCCCCGAATACCCGCAGTGCAAATTAAACAAGCGTGTACTTCTCTCCTCGATAAAACTAACACTAAACAGACTAAATTTCAGACAATTGACATACTGTCTATACTAGGGGAGTCCAACAAAAATTATTGTTGAATTAAAAATAATACCCTGGATAAAAATGTATCCTTGATACAAATATGGTATAAAATCCAATTGAGTTACAATGATTCACAAATAAATTTTGAGTCGAGTCACTAAATTTTCGAAAGCGTTCGCTAATAAGAAACTTTAATTCTTGAGCATACAAACTTGAACATTTTTTAATTATAATCATAATAATAGGAGAAAGCTCCAAATGCCCTTAAAATGAACTTTAATATCAACTTTAAAAAGTAGACTTTTAATTTGGAATTTCTACGATTCAAGAATTTGAAGCTGGTCTGTTTTTGAAAATGAAATTAAAAATGTGTCCATCTGAACAGGGAAATTTTCAGCTTAAAAAGGCTTACAATTATTTCTGACTTTCTCTGTTTATACTTCTGTGATACTTTGCAATATTATTCAGGTAAAAATAAACAAATCACTCGGGTCGTTCTTGGAAAAGTTTATATAAGAATATTTTTAACAATTCCTGATAACTAAAGTTAATTTAATTTTATTTCTGTGGGATAATTACTCAGATCGTCTAGACTAGATTTTCAATTATGTATGGCAATTTATCATCATGCTTTACAATATTATCAAATTTGTGAATCCAGTTAATTAATAATTTACTTCGCTTCGTATCACATTCTATATATATATGCATAATTACTAGGCCCTGACCAGTTTTTTTATTTTTAATAAAAGATAATAAATTATAGTTTCAGTGAATAATGTTTCAAATGAAGCCATATTATTCATTCATTTTACTAATTGAATCTGGACATACGTGAAAATATTGAATATTGTTTATACAATGTTTTTGCATTTTGAAAAAGAGCCCCGCGTTATATCAGCGCCTAGGCAATGTAAACAAAAAATTCAGCTCTTTAATAGCGACGCGATGTTAGTTGTTTTCTTGCGTAAGTGCGTAAGTAAAAGAATATGATAATTCAAGAAAAAAATTAATGATTTATAACACATTCCAAGTCCATATAATAACAGTTTCGGTGGTTTCCTCGCACTGGCCTTGTTACTAAATCGGTACTCTCGAAAAGTAAACAGTCAGGGCCGTCTGAACCGTTTGCAACTGGAATGCATAATATTGCGCAATATACTCGACTGAGTACTCGCGCACCGAGGCCCTTCCGAAGCAAGAGTCGCAACCGTCTTTCGCTCTGCCCGTTGAGATGATCAAGATCTTCATCGATCAAAATATATGAAATGCATACAAAAGGATTTTCCCAAACCTTCAGCCTTTATAAGACTCTGAAAAAACTGTATTTTTGTAATTTTTAAGTAATTCTTAAAAAAAGTAAGTAATTCTTATTCTGTGTAATTATTGTAATTTTAGAAAGTGGGGCATTTTTTTAAATATGGGAGGGCTGTGACAAGTTTGTCCTAAGTAGCATACTCATCTGCAAAAGTGTTACAAGCCATGTATGGTCCATGTCAGTTTATCCGATCAGGGTCACACCAGAAGTAGGGAAAACTGGTAAGAACCTTACTAGGTCCACATCCAGCTTTCTGCACGATTGAGACTAAGAAAAAAAAATCCCCAGGGGGATTTTTGAATAGACTCGATTTTTTAGTTTTCTTTGGAGGTTATTATGCATATATTTTCATCGAAATAACTCCAAAGTAAAGCTTATTTCTTTAGCCAACAGTCTGTGATTTGACACCCAAAAACAAGATTCTGAATTTTGCATAGCTTGAACTAACTAATTAAACTAATTACCTAATTAAAATTACTTGAAATATTTGTATAAGGTCACTTTGAAGCAGGTTTTTGTAAATTTCTTGTTTTTACAGAGCATCCTCTGTCTAAAGTAGGCTGAACAAAAGTTAAATTTTGTGGAACTTTCCGCAAAACTGAAAACAAGTGAATGCTCTGTATTCTATAGTTTTGCGAGGTATGGCCTTTAGAAAATATTTTACAGTGAAAGATTTATCTGAAAATTATTTTAATTTTTGTAAATTTTTGTAAATTTATGATGCGCAGTGAATAGGTTGGTTTACAAAAACTAAAATTAAAGAAATCTCCAAACAAATTTTTCACTGAAAAATAATTTCTGTAGGCCATATCTCCCAAACTATAAAATATATAGAACAGTGATTTTTTTGGTTCTACTAGAATGGAGAACTTCCCAAAAACGGCTTGAAACTGACTATATGCAACCATTTCGAAGGTTTTTTTCTTTTTGGTCTCAAAATGATCGTGCGGTATCACAGAAATATGATTAAACAATAATGAGAACACAGAAAAAACAGAAGTTAATTTTTGTGGCAGGTAATTTTTAAGTGGATAAAGTTGCATTTTTTCGCATCCAAACAAAACAAGGTTATTTTTGTTGCAGGTAAAGATTACTCTGAAATCGCTGTAAAGATTACATTTTGTTTTTTCTGTGAGGTGAAAGCCGTTTTGAGTTGTAATCATTCAAGATAAACCGTGAAAAATTATGAAAAAATTTATCATATAACCGAAGAGCCAGCTTCCAGAATTACATTTACATACATATTATATTATTAACCAGCTGCAATTAAAAGTTCTATTTTAATTAATTTTCGGATCTTCCTTTTATTTCCCAAAACGAGGACAATTTCCAGTTTTAATTTCAACGCAAACCTGGGTCGGTACTTCATCGTTTTTCTACTAATAAAATTCTAATAAAGAATCTCGTAGTCCTGCACCAGCACGGAATAACCGGGGTTTGCTATTTCGGATTAACGTCGCACTACCCTTACACTCCCTGCAAAGGTAAATATTCCGCCATTTGTTTTGAGAATGGTTCGGGGTGGATGGTGCACTAAACCCTTGTTTTTATAACGCATGACCGGCGTTAAAAGTACATGTGCGACGAAAGTTTTTTTTCGGATTGGTGAAAAGCTTCGAACTCGCCTATGCAAACGAAAAGATATCAAAGATAAAACTAGCCACTCACCTACTCTACATTTCGCCATCAAAATTTTTAGAGGCCCTTTAAATATTTATGAGAACCTATTTTATCAAAAATATCAAAAAAATGTACCAAAATTTCTTGCCATCATTTCAAACAACAAAAATTTAAGAGCTTACTTTATGGAAACATAAATATTTAGAGGTATGGGATCGTTCAAGTACTACCTAAACATAATATTTCCTATATTTGACCCCCCCCCCCCCTCGTGTGAAAGCATACTTTAGCATTATTAATATAAAACCATAAGCATATACGTAGACCCCCCCCCCCTCCCAACCACTGCCAGCATGCTTACGTTATAGTTGAAAGGCCACTGTTAATAATAATTCAGTTTTTTAACCCTTTGTATTTTGTTAGTCGACAATTTCTTTCCCTCATTTAAATAAATTTTATCAACCGGGGTGTGTACTTAAATCCTGGAAAAAAATGCACTGGCAGTTCCAGGTTTTTTACAGGTAGAATTTTTCACAACATGAAGCTGTTCAAATATTTTGTATATTTTAAAATAATCGACTCGGTATGTATACAGTTTCGCGAATTCATTATAAATAATGTTTTTTTTTCAGTTTCTAGAAATTTAATTATTATTACAAGATATTTTCAAATATTTTAGCACGATCGATTGATTGAATAATTCCTAAATTATACTATAAGAACATGATTGATAATTTCCTGAATTTGTCTCGAAAATTCATGAATTTGAATAATAATTAAAAAAAAATTATTTTACATACTTTATTCAGGTAATATTAATGTGCGTACCATATATTAAATTCAATTTGAACCGCTTAAAATTCCTAACGTTTTAAGTAAAAATTTGAATTTTCGGAAACCAAATAGTTGAATTTTCAACCAAAAGGTTAACTTTCTACCAAAAAGACGATAAAAAAATACATTAATTCTCAATCGAACACTTGAATTTTCAACTAAAAAAGATCAATTTTCAGACAAATAGCTGCATTTTGAAATAAAAAAGGACAGTTGTCAATCAAAAATGCAATAATTAAATTTTCGGTTGAAAAAATAAATGTTCACAAAAAAAAATAGATTTACTTTAAAAAAAATTGTATTTAACTTCCAACGAAGTACTTTTATTTTTAACCAGAAAACCTAATTCTCGGCTAAAACTAGGAATATTTACCTGGAATACTTGAATTTTCAACCAAAAAAATTAATTTTCTGCCGCAAAGACGATTTTTCAACAAATTACATAAATTTTCAACGAAATATCTGGATTACCAACCACAAAAAGTCAAACTTTCAACCAAATAGTTGAATTTTGATCTAAAAAAAATCAAGTTTCAACCTAATAGGGGATAGTTGAATTAAAAAAAAAAAGTTTTAACTGGAATGATTAATCTTTGACTGTAATAGTTGACTTTTCAACCAGAAAGATGAATTTCCAATCAAGAAGAATAATTTTCACCAAAAAATCAGAATTTTCAAGAAAATACATGCATTTTTCAGACAACACATGAATTTTTAATTAAAAAGATATATTCAATTGAAAGATTCAGTTAAATATTAATGTTTAACCAAAGAGATGAATTTTCAACTAAAAATTATGTATATTTCAATTGAAATATTTTCCAGTAAAAAAACTAATTTGCAACAAAAAAAAAAACTAATTTTAAAAAATAGGTAAATTTTCAAACAGTGATAAATTTTCAATCCAAATGATGAATCTTCAACTGAAATATTTGAATTTGAAAAAAATAAATAAATAAATAAACAAAAATATTTTCAGCAAAATAGTTAAAATTGCAACTGGAAAAGTTGGTTTCTCACGAAAAAGTTAATTTTCAGCCAATGGAAAAATGAATTTTCAACAAAATAGCTTTTTTTTCATCCAATTCGATGAATTTTTAATAAAAATTATGAATCTTTAACAACAAATCAATTATCAACAAAAAATTAGCTCTCAACCAAACATATGAATCTTCATTCGATAAAAAAAGAAATCAGAACGAAAATGTATTAGTTAACATATCAAACAAAAAAGATTTAACTTTTCAACCAGAAACAGAATAGTTGAATTTTCAATTCAAAAAATTGATTTAAAACAGAAAAAAACTAATTTTCAACTAAATAGTTCAATACGATAATATAAAGCTAAGGCCACTTCCAAAATTTAAGAATTATTGTAATTTTATTTAATATTGCAATTTAGAAAAAAATAGGCACGATCACGACAAAATTCCCTGACTTAAAGAAAAATATACTGACATTTCCAGGTTTTTCCAGGCATATACAGATTTCCTGACAATTCCAGGTTTTCGAGGTAGGGTAGACACCCTGTTTTGTCAAAAAATGCGGAATGTTGTCAATTTTAAACCAGCAGATTTTTTTCAATAGAAGTACTTATAAATAACGTGGAAAAATCCTTCCCTTGTTATACTTCATCAAAGAATAATAAATTTTCATTTTATAAACAATTTCACAACTTGACTACTTTTCAATACATGGTAACCAATGACTTGGAAAGGACACTATTTATCAAGATATAATAATAAGATAATTTAAGATAATAACTAAATAGCTAACCTTTCATATGTTATTTTCTCAAAAAGATACAATTGCTTTTTTTACAAACAATTTTATTTCAAATCCCACGATTTCGTTATTTTTGAGCTCTTCTCTATGATGGCTTTCAATGCTTGCTATATGTGTTTGTATTATTGAATAAAATTGATTTAAATTAACAACTAATATTGTCGCTTGACAAAGTCTCCTATCAAATAAGATCCTTTCTAAGTCATTGGCAGTCAATTCCGTAACAAAAAACGACATCCATTTGTTGATAAGTAATCAAGTTGTGAATCTGTTTATAAAATTGTTTATTGCCTTGGGAAAAAACATTCATAATGAAATATATTGAGCAAATTTTTTTATAAAGTACCCAATGAAAATTTGGTAAATAAATAATGAAAAGCCATTTTAAACATTATAAAACTTAAGGGATTGAATTTATAAACAAAGAGATTTTCAAAAAATCTGGATATGGATTGCTGATATAATCCAGCTAAGTTTTATAATGTCTAAAACGGCTTCTTAAAATTTATTTTAAAAACTGATTTGAAAACTTTCCATAGGGTATTTAAAAAAAAAAAGTTCCTAAATTTATTTTATTATGAATTCCATATTTATTAAGTAAAGTGTAAATAAATATTAATTTCAAATTTTTGCCTGTCTTCACCTCTATAGCCTAATCTATAGAACCGACCAACACTTAATTTGCATAATTAGTCTGTAGCCAAAATTTACGATATCTTAAATAGTTTTTAAAATTTTACCTTATATGTCATTCCTGAATTTTTATTTTTAAATAAAATACGTAAAATACTAAAAACTGTTCAAAATATCTAAAATTCCTCCAATTCATATGTCAAGAATCTGTTCTTACTGACTTCTTCTTAAAATTTGGCACCAATCGGTTGGATAGATTAGCATGTAGATGTGAGCACAGGTTGAAAATTGGTTATGTTGATGTGTTTTTTCTTTTTTTAAGGAAGCTTAAGCTTATTTTCAATGTCAAATTTTATTGGAATCGGCTGAGAATTGCACCGACAATCCAAAAAATTATTGTTTGTTGATGAAGTATCATAGCAAAGAATTATTTCAAGTAATTTGAAATTGATTCTGTTGAAAAAAATCTGGTGGTTCAAAATGGACAAAAATCTGTATTTGCTTACAAAATTTATTTGAACAATTCGCAATTGTTTTCAGGTATTAAACAATCGTAAACATTATTTATTTCCGACAAACTTTTAATTAATTTTGTTGAAGGAACGAAGTGTTTAGAGAGTGAAATGGCTAAGATGTGCATTTGTTTATAAAATTAACAATTACTTTAGATTTTCTTCAATGAAAAATTAAGCGTTGTTTTTATGTATATGCCGAACAAAAAATTCAAAAATTAAGTAGCCAAGTATTTTTATTTCAATCTTCTGAATGTTGTAATCTGCTGAATATTATTTGTAACAAGTGTCTGAACTGCTATACCATAATGTTTTACATAAATATAAATAGTCGCTAAGAAATGGGATCGTTCATGAAAAAATTGTTTAAATTTAGACTTTCTTGTTAAATAAAAAATGATTAGAAAAATATTCGAAATTTTCTCTCATAAATCTCTTTTGAATTTAAATAACTTTGAATTTTTTTATTGCTCAGAACGGAAAAAAATTGGAAGCTCTATAGTAGATCAATTTGTCCAAGAAGACTTGTTTGCCCCACTATGCGTTGGTCGAAATAGACGCGTCAATTAATTTTTTATTCCAGTATATTTTGACGGGGATACATTTTTCAACTTATTGGAATTAACGTTGAGTCCTTTAAAATTCATCATAAATTCTTTAGGATTCTTTTGAATTTAATTATGTTGACGATGAAATATGCCGGAAGAGAAAATTAAATTCCGGCATGTTATGCCGGAAGACATTATTTTTGTCCCTAATGAGCCGTAAAGTGAGGTTGTTTGGAAAACCGTTCTTTAATTGTGAATCTTTTCATAAAATTAATAATGATAAAATAGATTTCTTTTCGATGTTAAATTAAAATTTTTTTAAATAGAGACACTAAACTCATGATTCGTTCCAGTCTTCAGGGTTTGCTTATAAATATTTTCAGAATTCTTTTAATTGAGTCTCAATGATTTGACCTCAATTTCTTGAAAGAAATCTTTTCGTTTAAGTTTTTGTGAAAAGAATGCATTGAATATCAACAATTTTAGAGATACATTAGAAATTTTTGGATTGTTTCTTTTCCTATTTGGAAAATGTAATAATCTGAATAGATTGGTGCAGGATCACCCACGAATACTCGAACTTTATTAATTTCACTAAAACCAGCTGGAACTGAGACAACAAAAATTAGCTGCCCCATGCGATTAGCGTACTTTTGTGTGTATAACTATTGGAGAAGTCAGGTGTCTACTGCAGTTTGTGGGAGGCAACTGGTAGGACTGTTCCGAATATTATTTTACATTTCCCAGAGGAATACCCTGGCCGGGAATCCGTTAGATTTGGCTGGGGATATTTCTTGTTCGATAGATAGAGTATATAGGGGGTGGTTTACGGAATAAATTAGGGAAGCTGAACGGTTGAGGGCAGACAAGTAAAGGTCTTTTCCGTTTTCTTGGGGGAGTTTTAAGGAAAAGTGTCTGCATTCGCGTGGACGAGGACGGACTCACTTTGCCCCCTGGGATGTGGGAACAAAGAGCTGTGGGTACACCTAACCTCTCTAACACGAAAAACACACATATAGAGAATATAAATCACCCGGTGGCTAGCCAAAGGAAACTTCGAGATAAACTCATCTATTAGGATTAGGTTAACGCTGTTTGGACAAAATCTGTTAAAGGATTCCAGTAAAATGCGCGAGCTTGACTGAAAATGTTGATTGATCAATAACAATGGCGGAAATAGGCGGGTAAAAGGATTGAGGGGACGATACCGGCTGGACACAAAAGAGTTACTTAGAACCGATATTATCTCCTTATTATCCGTGTCAATCAATGAATGGAACTTCTGAAGTCCATTTACAGCTACTGCTCTCATTCAAACCTACACCTATTGTAGTCGTATTTCCGAAACTTCATTGATATTTAACAGATATTCAGTATTTATAAAAAATTTATTAAAAATCTTGTTTGTTCCACTCAGTAGATGTAAGAAGTCCTTGGCAAAATATCCTGAAATTTGTGTAAAGTTTGTGAATAATGCTTCAGAAATGTCGCCACAAGAATCAAATATTCATTGTAGCAAAGGGAATTCTGATGTCTCCCTTCCCAAATCTAGTATAAAATACACAAACGTCGTCGTTACAAAGTTGGACTCCTGCAAAGAAGGAATGTCCATTGCCCATGTGGGAGACTTCCACATTTTCCTCTCAAGACTCTCAAGGGTCAATCTAATATGTTTCTACCTGCTCTGTCCCCTCACTTGAGGAAAGTTATTGGAGAAAGCAGGAATACAAGAATGACTAGCAATCTTCAACTCTCAAAATGTTGACAACCTGCATTCGTTGAACTTGCTACGATTTCATAACTAAAAATCGTAAAGAAAATTATACACCCCTTCGAGTTGGCAGCAAGATCCTTTTGTGGCGGGAATATAATACACAATATTTCTTCCTTTCCAAATAAAAGAATTGTATCCAAAGAACGCATTGGACCGAATAATACAAATACAAACATGGTTTTATTTACAAACCACAAATATTTTTAGTGATGAATATATATTTTTTCATTCGAAATTTCATTCATGACATAAATTCATAGAATTCTGTGAAATGGTTACCGTAAAAAATATACGAGATCTACAGTCCTAAAAGGAAAAGTGGCCTGGCGGTACTTTGTATGAACTTCGTACTACGTTAACAGTTTAGGGGGTTGAAAATTATTTTTTTAGTTGAAGGTTCATCTCTTTAGTTGAAAATAAATTGTTTCAACTGAAAATTGAACTATGTCATTTTTGGTTTAAAAATGATCTTTTTCAGAAGAAAATTTAACTATTTGGTTAAAGATTTACCTTTTTTAATCGAAAGTTCAACTTTTTGGTTGATTGGTAGAAATTTATTCTTCTTAGTTGATAATAATTTATCCTTTTTAGTTGATATAGAAATTATTTGGTCGAAATATCAACTGTTACATGCTTCGTTATGAATTCATCCTTTTTTGGTTGGAAAGTCGATTATTTGACTTAAAGCTGAACTTTATTAAAATTCTACTTTTTTGAAAAAAATTTATCTTTTTGGCTGGAAAATTCAACAATTTAGTGGAAAATTCTACTTTTTGGTTGAAAAATCATATTTTATATTGGAAATTCAACCTTTTTGTGAATAATTAGTCTTTTTTACTGCAGAATTGAATAATTTTGTTGAAAATTTATATTTTCGGTTCCAAATTCGTCTTTTTTGGTCGAACATTAATCTTCTTGGTCGAAAATTTATCTTCTCGGTTGAAAATTACCTAATTTCTATTAATTCTTTCTCTTTAAAGTTATTCTTTTTATGAGTGTATTGTATTGTATAAGTTAAAAATTCAACTATTTGGTAGAAAATGTAATTATTCTGTTAAAAATTTAAATAATTTGTTGAAAAGAGATCTTTCTTGTTTAAAAGTTAATTTTTCTTATTTGTAACATCCATTATATTTTTGGTTCAAAGTTCATCTCCTTTGGTTCAAAATTATACTATTTTGTTGAGAAAAAGTTAATTTTTTTCATTTGCGACGTCTATAATATATTTTGGGTTCAAATTTCATCTCTTTTAGTTCAAAATTATACTATTTGGTTAAAAATTTAGTTACTTTGTTGAAAATTCATCTTGTTTGGTCAAAAAATCAACTGTTATGTTGGACCTTCCTCTTTTGGGATAGAAAATTCATCCTTTTAGATTAAAAATTCATCTCTTTTGTTTGAAAATTGTAATGTTTGGTTGAAAATTGAATTATTTTGTTGAAAATTCAACTGTTTTGTCGGAAAGTAATCTTTTTTAGTTGAAAGTTAATTCTTTTTATTTGAAAACTTTATTAATATAGTTTTGGTTTAGACATGATCTTTTTTGGTTAAGAATTCCATGATTTGGTTGAAAATTTAATAATTCCGTTAAAAATTCAACTAATTGGTTAAACAGACTCCTTTTTTGTTTGAAGTTAATTGTTCTTGTTGGGAAAGTCTATTATCTTTTTGTTTCAAAGTTTATCTCTTTTAGTTTAAAATGGTACTGTTTGGTTGAAGATTTAATTATTTTGTTGAAAATTCATCTTATTTGGTTGAAAAATCAACTGTTTTGTTAAACATTCCTCTTTTTCAATCAAAAATTCATTATTTTTGATTGAAAATTAATTTTTTTTTTTAAGTGAACTTTTTTGTATTGAAATTAATCTTTTTTGGTTAAAAATTCAACTGTCTTCTAAAAGATTATTATTTTTGGCTTAAAAATTCTACTATTTTTTTGAAAATGCAACTGTTTTTAGTTGAAGTTTAATCTTGTTTATTGAAACTTCAACTATTCGGTCGACAATTCAACTATTTGGTGAAAAATGGTAGTTTCATGGTAGAAAATCGTCTTATAAGTCTGTCTTCTTGTTTTGGAAATTCAAATATTTTAATGAATTTTAATCTTTTTTGTTTGAAAACTCCACCATTTTTTTGACCATCTTTGTATGCGGAAATTCAACTATTTGGTAAGAAATTAAACTATTCTGTTAAGAATCTAATTATTTTTGGAAAATTCAACTATTTTCTTGAAGTCATTGTTTTTGGTCGAAAATTCAACCTTGTTAAAAATTCATCCTTTTGGATTGAAAATTCATTTTTTATGGTAAAAAAGTCATCCTTTTTGGTTAAAAATTTATCTTTTTGGTTGAAAAGTAACTTTTTTGTTGAAAATTCAACTGTGTTCGAAAAAATTAGTCTTTCTGACTTGAAAATTTTACCATTTGGTTGAATCTTCAACTTTTTTTGGATGAATTATCTCTTTTCCTGGAAAATTAATCTATTTGGTTGTTAACGCAACTGTTTGGTTGAAAATAAAATTTTTTAAGTCGTTCTCTCGTCTTGAAAATTCAACATATTTGGGCTTGAAATCTTAGGAATATAAAGTGTGTCGTAGCGAATTTAATATGTTATCGACATTAATTTTATATAAAAGAATTTATAAACGTAAAATCCGTCTTTCGCCAACGTCTACGTTACTTTCGATGAAGGGGGGGTGGTCAAAAAGCCCAAAATTGGTGACGTAGGTTATGCATGGCCCATAAAAAAAAATTCCGTGTGGAAAGAAAGTGTCTTGGCGCCGCTAGGCGTTCAAAAAAAAGTACCCTGGTGGCGCCCGCCCCCCCCCCCCCCAGGCCTCGAATACACCACTGACTCTACATAATTTTTTCGTTACAAGGAATGTTTGATTTTCGACGCATGCATGAGTGAGTTGTTCAATTTTTCAGCAGGGCGGAAAAAGCCACTTTTTGGCACGATAAATTATCACAAATTGCCCAAAATTTTCAGAAAAGATTTATTAATTACGTATTTTTTATCGATTGAGGAGTCAGTTTCGATAATACACTGAGAATGATGTTTTATTCGTACTTGTACTTGTATCGTACGTGTTTTGCAATATTTTTTTGGTTTGGTTCCACCAAATTTTGGTTTACATATCAAAACGTTTTGTTAAAGTATATAACGTAATATTTTGTTGAACCAATGCAATTTTTTGTTGAGTTAGTTGCTTGAATATTTTTCTCAGTATGGATAAATTATTTATAGAAAAAATTTTTATTGGGCAATGCATATTAAATTACCAGTTTTTTCATAATCTGTGAAATATGCCGAATTTTTGGAAATTTCAATAGATGGCTTCTTAACTCGGAAACACACTTCCTCTTCTACCCGACGTTTTTTATTCATATTATATAAATAGAAAATCTTTTATCTCAACTATAAATGCAGATTCGCGAAATACTAATAGATAGTTTAGAAAAAATTAATAATTTGTTGTCAACAATTGAACCGGTATTTCAATTGCATTGTTATAAACAGCAGTCTGAGATTTTGTAATAATCTAAAATATTTGAAGAGTGACTTTTTTCTGTAATCCAATTTGAAGTTATGTATGTACTTAAATGTAGCTATTATTTAAAGTTTTTCTCAAGCCTCTAACTGTAATAAATTACAGATGATTATATAGAATTAGATGTTTCTAAGTGCTCTAAAAAGGAAGGTTAAGGCATAAGAGCGGAAAATGAGGTTGTTTTTGTTTCCGGCGACAAATGAGGCTAGTACATCTCTGTTTTCTGAAAACGCCAGTCACACTTCGTTATGAGCGATTGATATCAAGAAATAAACAGGAAAGAGTGTCTTATGGTTGGAAGAATCAACCGTCATTATTCTTCATATAATCATTAGGAAATTACATTGTTTGAGATCCCTTCGTTCGCCTTATTGCGGCTATTGGTCTGGCGAGAGAAGTGCTGACGCATTGACTTTAATCCAGTGTTTCATGGGGTTGGTAAAACACCAGGGAGTCCCAATTCCTTCCATGAAGTTAGATCCCACCGTCTCGTACTGTCGAAAATATATATTGTAATGGCACGACAGTGCAGGAAATCGGATGGCGGATAACGTTTAGGGTCTTATGACAACTATGAATTATATGTTTTGCGAGCATGTTATGCTGCTTCCAACCGATAAAATCTCACGAGACTCTAACGTTCTGAAAAACAAGATTATTACCTCAAATTGCCAAAGATTTCCCAAGATTAATGTCGCACATCTGTAATTCCCAAACTGCCTTTGTCATCTGAATTTCACGATTTAACTTATTCGTAGAGTTCAGCTGCCGACAGATTTGAAATATGAATTGTGAATTGTATATTAGGGTTGTAAAGTTTCATGAAATTTTGGAAACGTTTCAAAGTTTACATTGTTACAAATATCAAGGAGAGGAAATTTTAAATATTTAAAAGTGCTATTAAGTATTAAGTTTAAACATTTAAAACTAAATTAATATATAATAATATTAATATGATGTTAATTTTAATATTAATCTTAATCGTTGCATTTCACAGTCTTTCCCCTTTTCTCCTCCTTTCACTTTTTCTCTTTTTTCACTTAATTAAATAATAAATGAATCAATTGAACCCTGTGAGCAAATCCAAGTATTAAAAGTTTATTTATTTTGGTAGAAAAATTGAACAATCTGGCATAGATGTTGTTCCTTCTTGACCAAAACTTGTTTTTGGTTGAAAATTCGCCTTTTTTGTTATAAAAAATACATATATTATAGTATAACATCAATCCCTTTTGTTTAAGAATGCACCTGTCAGATGAAAAAATTAATCTGTTTTCGTTGAGGATTCCCCCATTTGGTTGAAATGACATCTTTTTCAAACAATTTAACTGTTTTTTATTCGAAATGAAAATATTTTTTGGTTGAAATATCAACCATTAAATTTGTTTTGAAAATATATTTTATTCTTTTCTTAATTTAACTACTTGGTTAAGAATTAAACTTCTTTGTTAAAAATTAATTTTGTTGGTTAAGGTTTCACCATTTTGTTGAACATTCAGCTTATTTATTAGAAAAATAATCTTCTTGTTAGAATTTTCATCTATTTTGTTGAAAATTTAACTTTTTGTTTTAAAATGAACATTTTCGTTGAAAATTAAACCACTTGACTGAAAAATGAACAACTTTGTCACAAATTAATTTCCTTTGTTTCTTATTCATCACATTGGTGGAAAATTCATATTTGGTTGAAAATTCATCTATTTTGTTGAAAATTTGTCTTTCTGGGTAGAAAATTGATGTATTTGATTGGAAATAAAACTATTAGGTTGAAAGTTATGCTACATTGTTAAAAATACAAGAAAAAATCGTCACTTGGTAAAAATATGAATATTTTGTTGAAAATTTGCCTTTTTTGGTAGAACGTTAATCTTCCTGGAAGAAAATTTATCCATTTAATTGGAAATTAACATTTTTGTTGAAAATTCATCTTTTTCACTTGAAAATTCAACAATTTAATTAAGAATTTATTTATTCACTGACAGAAAAATCTTTCTGGGTTGACAATGAAACTATTATGTTGATTATTTGTCTTTGTGGTCTAAAAATTAATTTCTTTCAGAAGAAATCATCTTTTAGAAGAAGTCATCTTTTTTGGTTAGAAATGTACTTAACTATTTGTTCCTTTCTAAATTTAAAACAGGTAACATTTTTACTGATATGACTCGCGACTGTATTCTAGCTACGTATTAGCTTTTTATATAATTAATCTTTTTTCATAGAAACTTCAAGCGTTTTTTGAAAATTCTTTTCCTTGGTTTGAAAACTCATCTCTTTCAGTAGAAATGTAACCTTTTTTATTTGAAAATGCCACTTTCTGGTTCTCTATAAGTTTAAAACTGCACACATTTTATTAATATCGATTAGTTATGAATTATAGCTATGAATCAGTTATTTTTGACCTATACAAATTTCCAGATTCGAAAATTAATCATTTTAGTTGAAAATGTTTGTCTTTGATTGGAAATGTAAATACTTTATTAGAAACTTCTAGTATTTTGTTTAAAATTTTTCTTTTTCGTTCAATCAAAACTTATCTCTTTTGGTGGAAATTTAATCTTTTCGGTTAATAATGCAATTATTTGGTTGAAAATAATCTGTATTTATTGAGGATTAAACTATTTTGTTGCGATATCGCCTTTTTTTTAATGAATTTAACTGTTTTTTTATTGAAAACTAAAATATATTTTGCTTTAAGTATTATCTATTACATTTTTTATTAGGGATTTACCTTTTTCATTGAAAGTTCAACTACTTGACTTGAAGTTAAATTACTTTGTTAAAAATGCATCTCTTTGTTTGAAAATTGATCTTTTTTGGGAGAAAATTAAACTATTTGGTTGAAAATTCATGTATTTTATTGAAAATTCGTCTTTTTCCGTAGAAAATTAATCTTCTCTGTGGAAAACTAATCATTTTGGTTGATAATTCATCTATTTTGTGAAAGATGCTACTACTTTTTGAAAAATGTTTACTATCTTGTTGAAATTGTCTTTTTTTTATTCCAAAACTGATATCTTTTTATATGGAAATTTAATCTTTTTTGGTTAAAAATGTAACTATTTGGTTGAAAATTAATCTGTTTCGTTTGAAGATTCAACTATTTTGTTGAAAATTCATCTTTTTTGGATGAATTTAACTGTTTTTGATGTCAAATTGAAATATGTTTAGCTTTGAGTGTAACCTTTTTTTTATGAAAGTTCAACTACTTGACTTTTAAATTAATTAAAAATTAAATTACTTTGTTGAGAATTCATATTTTGAGTTGAAAATGAAATCACTTGGTTAAAAGTTGAAAATTTGTCTTTTTGGTGAAAAGTGAATCTTCATGAATGAAAATTCATCTATTTAATTGAAAATCAGCATTTTTGTTGAAAACTCGTATCTTTGACTTGAAAGTTCAACAATTTGAATACAATTTTTTTTCTTTCTTGCCTGGATGAAGATCTTTCTTGCTTTATATTAAACTATTCTGTTGATTATTAGTTTTTGTGGTTTAAAAATTAATTCCTTTTGGTAGAAATTTAATCTTTCTTGGTTAAAAATGCAACTGTTTTTGGTTATGTCTAAATTTAAATCAGTTAACATTTTTACTGATATTACTTGTGACTAAATTCTAGCCATGAATTAGCTATTTTACATCCTTTTTGGTAGAAACTTCAAGTATTTTGTTTAAAATTTCTCTTTTTGTTTCAAAACTCATCTCCTTTGGTGGAAATTTATTCTTTCCGGTTAAAAATGCAACTATTTGGTTGAAAATAATCTGTTTTCAGTGAGGATTCAACTACTTTGTTGCGATATACCGTCCTTTTTGAATCAATTTCATTTTTTTTTTTATTTGAAACTGAAATATACTTTGCTTTGAGTATATTATCTAATATATTTTTTGTTGAGAATCTACTTTTCTTATTTAAAGTTCAACTTTTTCACTTAAAGTTGAAGTACTTTGTTGAAAATACATCTCTTCAGTTGAAAAATGTTTTTTTTTAATGGAAAATTCAACTATTTGGTTGGAAATTCATGTTTCTTTTTTAAATTCGTCTTTTTTGTAGAAAATTAATTTTCTTTGCGGAAAACTAATCTTTCTGGTTAAAAATTAATCTATTTTGTTGAAAATTCTACAATTTTGTGAAAAATGTTCACTATTTTGTTGAAATTCTCTTTTTTTGTTCCAAGAACTCATCTCTTATAGTATAGAAATGTAATCTTTTTTGGTTAAAAATGCAACTATTTGGTTGAAAATTAATCAGTTTTGTTTGAGGATTCAACTTGACTTAACATTGAATTACTCTGTTGGAAATTCATCTTTTTAGTTAAAAATTGATATTTTTTAGGTGAAAATTAAACTATTCATTTAAAAATTCATGTATTTTGTTGAAAATTCGTGCTTTCGGTAGAAATTCAATCTGTTTGGTTAAAATTAAAATATTTTATTAGAAATTCATCTGTTTTGTTGAAAATGTAATATTTTGAAATAAAATTTTAAGAATTTGAAGCATTTAAAATTTAATTAATTATTTATATTCGCATTGATTTTATATTTAAAAGAATATATTCCCCTATTTTCGTGAAAAATCTCCTTATTTCCCCCATTTCTTAAAAATAAAAACTTTAAACTTATATTTTGCATGGAATTCATCAGCTGTCTTTACTCAGTCGAAAAATATAACATCTTTCATGCTTTTCTTTGTGATAAGCCGAAATATTTTCCTCACTTTTCCGTCTCACTTGTAATAGTTTCGAAATTCATAACAAAGGGAGGGAGCGAAAAACTGAAAGCAGAAGCCCCTTTCTATTTTCGAAAACATGTCGAATCGATGAAGCGAAATAATCTTCTTTATTTTACGTAATAGCCGAAAAGCAAGAGAAAAGCCCTTTGAGGAAAGAAAAACACAAGAGTTACCTTCGCGGGTTTGAGGCGAATGCGATTCGACGTTTTACACGGTAGAATAGAGACGCGAAATTCTCATTACTTTCATGGCCCGGGGTTGTGGTCGGCGAGCAAAGGGCGAGCTGCCATTATTTATAACCGAAACGGTCCGACCAAGTTCTTGGGGTGCTGGCTGTTGGCTGGCGATCCTTGATGGCGCTGTGGCGACTCAGAATTTATAAGCAATCTCATTTTTAGACGCATATACATTGCGATATAAGGGAGGCCTGGACCAGCAAACACTCCGTCGATTAAAGAGTCAGTTGAAAATCGACAAAATTTGGTTATTTGCAGAAGCGGCGGAGCCTTTTTTCTAGGGGGGGGGGGGGCTTATATAATAACTTATAATATTAGATGACACAGTTTGTACATAGAATAATAATATTATACTATGTACAAATTTTACAGAAATCACAAGTAATTAATAAACAATAAATAGTGAATAATAAATAATGAATACTTAGATTAATGATGGTGTTAGAGCGATGTTGTTTGTCTGAGTAATATACGTAACTTTATAAATTTATATATATAGGTGGTAACTTGACATACTTCAGACCAGACTTCAGACAGACTTCAGACTTTAGTCTGAAGTATGTCAAGTTACCACCTATATAT
>CAKNXH010062334.1:374799-409732 GCA_932178445.1 Andricus quercusramuli
TATATATATAAATTTATAAAATAATAAATAATAAATAATAATGAATACAGGTATACAATTCATGTTGCTAAAGATTTCAAAAAAATTTTAATGATTTTCCACAAATTTCACAAATATTTCGCAAAGATTTCGGATGGATCGAAAAGATTTCACAAATACTTCAATTATTTCACAAAGATTTCCGATCGATTTCAAATAATTCGTGAAGATTTTAGACAGATTTCGAAAATGGCACGAAGATTTTAATGATTTCCCAAATATTTCATAAAGATTTTGCAAAGATTTCGGATATATTATAAAAATTTCACAAAGACTTCAATTAGTTCCTCAAGATTTCAATAATTTCACAAACATTAACGAATATTTTTATAATATTTTAAATATTTTTTAGAGATTTGGAAAGATATCACGAAGATTTCAATTATTTCACATAAATTTTGCAAAGATTCCAATAATTTTACAAATATTATCAGATATTTCCAAAATATTTTAAATATTTCGCAAAGATTTCCAAAGATTTCAGAATAATTTTACGAAGATTTTAATGATTTCCCAAAGATTTTGAAGATTTCGCAAAGATTTCGGATGGATTAAAAAGAATTCGCAGACTTCAATGATTTCCCAAAGATTTCAATAATTTCCAAAATATTACCAAATATTTCCAAAAAATTTTTAAATATTTTGCAAAGATTTCCAAAGATATCAGGAAGATGTCACAAAGATTTCAATGATTTCCCAGCGATGTTAAAGATTTCAAATATTTCACAAAGATTTCAGATAGATTAAAAATATTTCATGAAAATTTAAAAAAAAATTAAAAGAGCGCAGAAAGATTTCAAAGATTTCTCAAAGATTTCACAAAATATTTCAATAATTTCACAAATATTATCAGATATTTCAAAAATGTTTCAAATATTTCGCAAAGATTCCCAAGATTTCAGAAAGATTTTAATTATTTACTAATGATTTCAAAGATTTCTCAAAGATTTAAAATATTTCGCAAAGATTTCAGATAGATTTTAAAGATTGTACAACGATTTCATACAGATTTTTGAGATTTCGCAAACATTTCAGATAGATTTGAAAGATTTCACAAAGGCTTCAATAATTTTAATAATTTCACAAATATTACCAAATATTTCAAAGATTTCCAAAGATAACAGGAAAAATTTCCCAAGTGATGATTTCAGGATTTCTCAAGGATTTCACAAAGAGTTAAATAATTTCACAAATATTATCAAATATTTCAAACATTCCGCGAAGATTTTCAAATATTTCAGTGATTTCACAAAGATTTCACAAAGATTAAAAATATTTCGCAAAGATTTTAGATAGATTTCAAAGATTGCACAAAGATTTCCATAATTTCACAAATATTATCAAATATTTCAAATATTCCGCAAAGATTTCCAAAGATTTCACAAATATTTCAATGATTTCCCAAAGATTTCACAAAGATTTCAAATATTTTGCAAAGATTTTAGATAGATTTCAGAAATTGCCGCCTCTTGTTAATTGTGCAGAAATGCAACCATACATTCTCAAATTTTCTATTATTTTGAAAAACCTTTCACCTTTCGAGTTACTTTTTCAAAAACTTTATATTAAACAATAAACGGGATTTCTCTTATAATTGTTCAAATTTAGCGCAAATCAATTGACGAATCTCTGCCAACCGCCATAAATCCATTTTCACTCACTTATTTGTTAATAACAAATTGATTAAATTTTCAACAAATTTCTAAGCTACCACATAACTTTTCTAGATAGTCGCTTCATTGATTCTAAGTACTTGGGATTGTATCCAAGTATTTTTCAAAAACCGGTACTCTTCTAAAAAATTTTTTTTTCATTTTTATTATTAAATAAAAAAAAAAAAACTTTTTTCCGAATCGGCCATGACAGATTCATGCAATATAATTATCTCAAATTACAAAAAAAAAAAAAACTTCAAATCGGTTGAAAAATCTCTTTTGAATATAAAATCATTGTAAAACTAATAGGACAAAAAACGAACAGTTCATTTTTCGAAAAAAAAAAAATTAATTTCTAAAGTGTTGTATCGAATAGCACTATTAGTTTTTGCGTATCTCGGATTTTTATACAAATTGAAAATAACCGTTTTTTGTACAAAAATGTGGGATGAAATTTTAAAGAATTTTTGAGATCATAAAATGTATTTTGAAAAAAGTTGCATTAATATGTCTTCGTGAAAAAAACACTTCACGTATAAGCTCCAATTTATTTTGAATATACCGTTGAAAATTAATGGCGTCTCTCGTATAGCGCAGGCGCATGCACGCTGCTGCTGCCATGGCACCGTGACTCTCGCGATTTCTCGTTTGTGATTAAGTAGATTCTGACTTCAATTTATTGCAACTTGAATGATTCCAATCACCAATATTATTATTATTTGTGTCTGGTTTGTGTAAAATGAGACAATTTTTTTTATTATTGAAGAATGAGCGAATAGTTTACAGGGAACTGGAAAAGTGTCCTTGAATAAAGTTATATTAACTAAAATGTATTTTCACAAAAATTAAACATCTTCGAGGCTTATAGTGAGCAGAAATTGGCAAACATACTGCAGAATGACCAGACTCGACTTGATTCTAAGGAATATTATGTGCATTTTCTTGTGCACAAATTTGAAATAATATAAAAAATTTGAAAACCAACAATCTCAGATTCTTGTATTTTTCCATGTATTTAATAATTTTTTATTTGATTTCAATAAAATTCTCTTCATTTAAAATTAGTTTTTAAATTTATTCAAAAGTCCCGTTTAAAATATTCACTAGCAATACATTTAACAATTTATTTAATAGTAGCATTGCCAATTCCTTTATTAGATATTCATTGAAACCTGGAATTAAGTACGGTTTCGGGCATGGCTTGCAATGGCGTTGATCATAAATACAGGGATTCTCAGCATAAACATACAGGGCCGTGTGCACCATTTCTGTTGAATTTGGACGCATGATGAAAGCTGACGCAACTTGACGCAACTCATGTGCTAAGGGTACTGCTCACTCTGACACTACACTGCTGTTTGTCACGCATGACTGAGCACCGCTCTTTTTCGGTCCCGCGGTCCCAGCATCGCAAAAATGCCGAGAAATAAACTTCTAGGAACGTCATAATCCCAGGTTGCTTTACTACAGGTTTCAGTGTTGTTACTAATTTATGTAGTCATTTATTCTTATATATTGAATAAATAGATTTGTACTAATTAGCAATGAACAAATCGACGCTATTGAAATAAGCAGAAAACCTACTAAGAATTAGTAGTTTTCCTCTAATTCAGCTATTTGAATTCTATTTTAAAGAATCTTGAATGTGACAGATGACGTATCCGCATTGCAGACACGCTTTATTTTATTTTCACAGTAGAGTGGTCTCATTTTAATATCACTCAAGACTGTTTTTTCAAAGTCACATTTTAATACCTGGAATCAACCCTTGAAGAGTACTTTTTGACAATAATTCTGCATAATTTATAACGATGCAAATTTCCGTATCCACAAAATCAGCTGAGAGTAATTCATTCAATAATGAGTGTAATATTTCGCATATATTTCCAAGAGTTTGAATAAATTTAAAAAAGCGTGGATACTGAATAATGTAAAAATTCATCAAGTCAATTCCGAAAATATGATAAAAAAAATTGAGTGAATACAAGATCTCATTTTCACACATATTTAATTATCACGTATCATGGAATATTGCGAGATTAAAATTTAAAAGTGAAATATAAAAGCCATTTAAATATTTAAAGTGTAAACGGATGTGGAAGCAATGAATAAGAGAATAAAAGGTTAACTCGTCGAGTCGAAGTTCGAACACTAAAGGAAGAAGACATATGCTCGGAATAGGTAAAAAGTAAAAGACATAAAGAACCTCAGTTAGTGTCACTAGAGTTGCCCCCTGTGTCTTTTAACAGTAGCCAGGTATCCAGAACCCTAATTAATTTTTCACGTGGCGTGAGGAACTGGAATCCGGCGATTACTCACATTACTCAGTTGACATTTCCAGCTTCGTTAATTTATTCCCACCTCGACATATGGTAAAACCTGTACGCCATACTAGCCGGCATTACTCATAGGGTTGGTTATAGTAATGCAGAATACAGAGTTACGAGAGACCCCACCCGATAATGCAAACGTACACAAAGCAACCGAGGTTGCGAAAAAAGTATTTCTCATACTACATATGCAAATATACTTTTCTATTTATAAATCATGTTAACGAGCTTTTGATTGCCCGCGCTTCTTTATGATTCGTGCATAAAATTGTCACTTATCATAATTGAAATATATGGAACAAGGATAATACCACAAAGCATATAGTGCATATTGCAAGGACATGTTCGTTTACATAAATCAGAGTGAGTGTGTGAGAGCGACTTTTGATTACTCAACCTTTTTGTCAGTGGTGTAGTCGAGGCCTGGTGGAGCCTGGCGCCGCCAGGATACTTTTTTTGAAGGCCTGGCGGCGCCAAGTAACTTTTTTTTTTGGCACACGGAAAATTTTTCCAGTTATGGGCCATCCGTAAACTACGTTACCAATTTTTGGATTTGTTCACCTCCCCCCTCCCAGGAATATAACTTAGTCGTTGGCTAAATATGGATTTTACGTTCATAAATTTTAATCAATAAAATTAATGTAGATAACATATTGAATTCAATACTGAACACTTTAAATTCGTAGGATTTCGTGCGGAAATAATTTTCAACCAAATAGTTGAATTTTCAACCAAGAAAGATCTTCCTCCCAAAGAGATGCATTTTCAAGTCAAAAAGACAAATGACAAAGAAACAATCAAACAGTTGCATTAACAACCAAATAGCTGAACTTCCCAGTGAAAGACGAGTTTTCAGAAAATAGTTGAACATTTAACCAAATAGTGAAATTTATAAGCGAAAAAGACTAATTTTTTCGAAGACAGTTACATTTTTAACAAAAAGTTACTTTTCAACAAAAGAAAGATTTTTCAATTAAGAAGGATAACTTCAACAGAATAGTTCAATTTTCCAAGAAATAATTCGATTTTTAACAATGAATTTTTATCCAAATAGTTGGGTTTTCAGCATACAAATAAAAGATTAAAGTTCAATCAAATAATTGAATTCTTAAGAGAAAAAGACAAATTTGTCAGGAAACAGTTGAATTTTCAGCGAAAAAGTTCATCCCCAACCAAGAAACATGTCAAAGGTGCATTTTCAACAAGATAGTTGAATTCTCAACCAAAAAGTTGAACTTTTACCAAAGAAGAATGATTTTTCACCTAAAAGGACGACTTTCCGACAAAATATATAAATTTTCCATCAAATAGTTCAAATTTTCACCGAAAACTTGACTTTTCAACAATCAAGATTAATTTTCTACCCAAAAACATGACTCTTCAACAAAATACATGAATTCTCTACCAAATAGTTGACTTTTCAACTTATACACTATACAGGATAACGTCTTAACGAAAAATGGAATAATTAAATTTTCACATAAAAATTCTGATAAAAATGAATAAATTTGAAGAAAAATAATGAATTTTCAGAAAAATGGTTGAATTTTCAACCACAAAGATGAATTTTCGACCAAGAAGATTCAGGTTTTATCAAAAAAGTCGAATTGCTAACTTATTAAATATACAGAATAAAGACTTTTTTGCAACACCCACCTCTAAAGTTGACGTTTGCATGCATGTAGATGGTGCCTAAAGTACCTTATTTGAACAGACTGTGCGTGAAAGAAATTTCGCGCATGCGCAGTTTGAAGATGGCTTACTTTAGACACTGGTGAAAAAGCTGCGCATGCGCACATTCGATATGAGGTACTTTAGACACTGGCATAGGTAACTTTAAACACTGGCGTTGGTATCTTCTTGAAATAAATTTACATTTAACTTGGAACGAATGTTTTAATGATTGAAGTTTTGTTTTTAGGGTTTTGTAGCCCCCCCCCCTCCGGGGGAGGGCAAAAAATCATAAACGCCAACATTTTTTTTCAATAATTTTTTTCCAACAAAATTTTTTTCAACAAATTTTTTTTTTTCAAAATTTTTTTTCACAAATTTTTTTTTTCGAAATTTTTTTTCACAAATTTTTTTTTTTTACAAATTTTTTTTCAAAAATTTTTTTTCACAAAATTTTTTTTCAACTTTTTTTTGCACAAATTTTTTTTCGGAACATTTTTTTCAAAAAAAAATTTTTTTCAATTTTTTTTCAAACATCTAAATTTTTTTTTTTTTGTAATTTCTTTACTCCACTCTATGCAATATAAAATTAGTATTTTTCGTTACCACCTCCTGACAACTTTTTCGGACGGGCGTTGCAAAAAATAGCGTGTGATACACGTGCGCGTAGGTGATTGTTAACTCGTGTGATTGCATCATTCGCCTGCGGTTCGAAGCACTCGTCTACGTTTTCGCACTCGCTTCGCTCGTGCGCTAACCACCGACTCATGCTTCGAGCCTCCGGCTTATGCTGCAAAATTCACACTCGCATACAATCACCTATTTTACGCACTTGTATCACAAATAACTAAACCATACATGGAATAGTTAAATTTTCAGATAAAACAAAAATTTACGAAAAAGAAAATGAATTTCCAACGAAGTTGTTGAATTTTCAACCACGAAGATTACTGTTCTACCGAAAAACACGAATTATCTGGAAAAAGTTGATTTTTGAACCTAAAAATATGATTTTTTAAACAAAAAGTTCAATTTTCAACCAAACAGTTTAATTTTCTACTGAACTGTTGCATTTTCAAGCCAAAAAGATGGATTTTCTACAAAAAAGTTGAATTTTTGACTTAACAGTCAATTTAAAAGGAAATAGTCGAATTTTTAACTATAGTTATAATATGAATAATGATTTAAAAAAATTAATTGAACAAAGAAATGAACCTTCAATTTAAAAAATGCATTTTTAACAGAGTTATTGAATTTTTGATACAAAATATGACTTTTCAAGAATATAGTTGTATTTTCCACTAAATAATTTAATTTTCAATCAAATAATAGAATTTTTAACCAAACGAGATGAATTCTGAGCCAGGCATTTTTTCTTTGAGGAATACATCAATGCTTCTTATGGTATCAAAAGTGATCTTTGTAAAAAGGATTCAAAATTGTATAAACTTTTTGTTGCTTACGTAAATATTGTTGATAATTGTTTGATAGTTTGTCTCGTGTATCTGTGTAATAAAACAAACCATTTCCAAGCTATTAAAATTGCGCTGAATTCGAATCTGTCACCCGTTTGTTTCACCAAATCTCATGTGAAAGATATTTGCAATTTCATTTTTTAATAAAATTTTGTTCGTCTTAGTACAAAATTTAATAGATCATTTTCTTTAAAATATGTGGAAATTTTTTCGTTTTTAAATTGTGAAGGAAAATTTAAAAATATTAATTCTAGTCTTCAAAACTTACTGGACTCTTGGACCCTTTCTAAAAGAAAATAATAGGACATTAATGTAGGGTTTTCGAGCACAGCTTTTTTTACTATAATGCCAATGTCCTATTAAATCATTTGAGTAAGAGTCAAAGTTTAAGGTTCAACCTTTTACTTTGGCCATTTCCCAACATTATTCGACTTCTTTTTAGTGTGCTTTATATTTTTATAAAGAGACAAAAAGTATTTTTTTCACATTTTACCCTGGTCATATTTTCACTATATTTCAGGAACGGCGAATGCTAGAATTAATATCTTCTTTTCTTTTCTCTAGCATTTAAAAATGAAGAAAATCAAGGACTATTTGTCGACATTTTTTTTCCTTAGTAACAAGGTTCTCGAATAACTCTAATTTTCCATGTTTTTTCTCAATTTTTTGTGTGTATATCAGGAACCGTTAGAGAGTTATATCGAAACTTTGAGGTAATCGTTGGATTCACCGTTGGAAAACGCTTATGGAAATCATGTCTAAAATATTTTAAAGGAAATTATCTACTACATTTTGCAGTATTTAAATGCACAAAATTTCAATAACCAACGGATGGCAGATTTGCATTTAGCGAAAAAAATTACATTGGAAATTATGTGTTTCAATCGAACGATTAAAAAAAAGGAATCTGAAAAAAAGGATAAAGAATTATTTTTCCAATTTTTATATTTCACCTACTTCGTATGCGAATAAATAAACAAAATAAAATTTTGCCTTCAGAGAATTAAAAATAACTACTATATTTTATTATATCTTTCTTGTATGAATAAAATTCTACAAATAGGTGAATTTCGATCAATTTTTGGTATGGTGCATTCTTTTTTATTATTCTATAAAATGTTTGGTCATATAAAGAAAATCACACACATGAAAAAATTTTATTTTGATGTGAAAAAATGTCCTATATTTTACCTACTCTATCGCTTTTTTCCATTTACAACTTAATTTTTTTCAATTCACGAAAAAAAATTTACGAAGAAGTGCTGAACTTGTTTCAAAGTCTCCGAAATTAAAAAAAAAAATGCAGACTATTTTTCGGCCCTCTCGGTAAAAATAAAATTTTTCCCGGTTGACTTTCAGGCGTTTATAATAATAATTATTCTATACTAATTGCTTTATTATATACATTTGAGAAAATATTTAACATTTTAAAACTCATAACAGGGAAATTGGGCGATGTTTCGAAAAAATAGAGGAATTATTTCTGGTAAATAACAATAATTACCATGATAATTATCATATTCATAAGACTTCAAGCGGAAATATATTGAATTTTGATCCGAATAGTTGAATTTCCGACATACGAAGATGTATCCTTAAACAAATAATCAAATTTTTGAACAAAAAAGCTTAAACTTCAACTAAAAACAGTCGCATTTTCAACAATAGAGTAAAATTTCTAAGCCAAAACTCTTTCAGAAGACAGTTGAATTTTTTACCAAAAAAGATGAATTTCAGTAGAAAAAAGTTCACTTTTCTACAAAAAAAAAAAAAAGAATTTTCAATCTAAAATAATGAATTTTCTATCCAAAAAGACGAATGTTCAACAAAACAGTTGATTTTTTGATTAAAAAAGATGAATTTTCAACAAAATAATTAAATTTTCAACCGGAAAGTAGCGTTTTTAACCAAAATTAGTTTTTAACCAATTAGTTGAATTTGTAACCAAATTAATAAATTTTTAAACAAACAATGGAATTCTTAATCGAACGAGATCATGTCTGAACATAAAAATGTCTGAATAAAAAGTATTAACTTTTAACTAAAAAAAGATTACTTTTCAACAAAATAGTTGAATTTTCAACGAAATAATTCAATTTTCAACCAAATAGTACAATTTTCAACTAAAAGAGATGAATTTTTAATCTAAAAGGATGAATTTTCTATACAAAAGAGAAACGTTCAACACAACTGTCGATTTTCCGACCAAACAAGATGAATTTTCAACGAAATAGTTCAATTTTCAACAAAGAAATTAAATTTTCAACAAAATAGTATAATTTTGAACCAAAGGATATGAACTTCCAACCCAAAATATAATAGATTTTACGAGTAAGAAAAATTAACTTTTAATGAAGAAAGATGTCTTTTTATATTAAAACTTTTAACGAAACAGTAAAGTTTTCAAATAAAAAGAATGAACTTTCAACCAAAAAAGATGACTTCTCAACAAACTAGTTAAATTTTTAACCAAATAATTCGATTTTCAACCAAAAAGTACAATTTTCAACTAAAAAAATGAATTCTGAACCAAAAATATGGTAGCAGACTTTTCAATTAAAAAGAATAAACTTTCAACGAAAAATAATTGGAGTTTCTTTTTGGTTTCATATGTAAGCGAAAAAATGAGAAAAAGACGAAGTTTATTGAAAACAAGGGGAAAAGAGGAATTCTTCAAAAAGGGAGAAGGAAGAAATTGGGGATGGAATTTAAATTCTGTGATTTAATAAACCACAGCGTAAATTCTGGCCAGGGAAGAAATTTTGATGTTATTTCAGAGTATAAATTCTGACGTTCAGCAAGAAAAGCGCCCATTTTGTCGATCGTAGTTTAAAAGATATTCGAGTTTTTGTAGATCAGGATCTAAAATATAGATTTCCGTTTTTCGATAGGAAATCATACTTCAATTTATGCTCTATTTGGTAACATTACACTTTTATGTCCCTGAAATGACCTGAAGTGGGCTTCTCGAACTCTCCAACTTCAAATCAGCAGTATTCAACAATATTTGTATACTCTAATACAATTTTTCAATCATTTGAGAAGTTTCTTCCTTATCTTCTTTATAAATTCGTTAAAGTCTTAAACTCAAGAAGAAGGAAATAATCCCGATTATAAATAAAGTTACTTGCGGCATTAGCTGCGAGGTGAATCTCAACTCGGGAAGAGACGAGATGTCAAGCCATTTCGAGCGCGGATAACACTCGGAATCTCGGATGGGTGACCATCCGCGACGTATAACCGGGTTGTCTATTCGCTGCGTTTTTTAACTAATTTCGAGCGGAAGATTTGACGCCGAGGATTGTCTGCATTCAATTCAAACTCCACTTTCGAAAAATCGGCTGAACTCGGGAGGTGGTTTTCTGCAGTTTTTCTCTCCCCTGGTCAAACGTCCAGGCAAATGCGAGTACTTCTAATGAAGTCGGACGCTACAGAACTTAAATGAAACAACCTAACCAGACAATAATAATAATAAATTAAGTTATGCAAGCAGCTAAACGAGATATTACACCACAGTCCGTTGTCACAGACATTTATGGAAAAACGACCCTGTTCCATTTACAATCCTTCGGTTGGAAAAATTGTGACAGTTAAATACATACTTTCGAAACAGCGTGGCGCTTAATATCGATTCATTATTTAAACTGGTAGATATGACAAGTGCTTTTGCAGGGTCAATAAATAATAGCAGCGGGAATGTCGCCGCGTGGGTGTACGGCTGTACGCGGTTGCAGTGAACGGACCGTTGGAAACGATCGCTTTATTAGCGACGGATAATCGCTGTACAACGACCGGCTAATCAGGTTATTATTACGCGTGGGATTCTAATTTGTTTTGAATGAAAGCCTTGATAAGCGCACACACCTATTAGCCTTATAAATGTGAATACGTTCCAGTGCATATGTATATTCATGCATGCATGCATTTATATAAGAACAAGTGAAAGATTTCGTCAGTTATTTGTCGCTTTAGTCACGAGTTACAAAACAAAACTTTGGTTTCCATCTCCGCAGAGTGCAGAGTGATGAAAACCTTTCCTTCTTCGTCAAAGAAAGGGGCGACTAATGGGCTTACGTGACATCTTTCCTTCCACGCGTATTCTTTAGCTTAGTTAGAACAAATCGAGTTTCTTTCACTGCAACGAAGCCGTTGACCTTAACTCGATTTCAAGGTTGAATTTTGCTTTTTTTATGCATTGGTATCCTTATTATATTTCTCTATGCAAAAATATCACATTTGCATAGCATGAAAAGAAAAATGTAAATCTCTTCAAAATATGAGATTGATAATACAAACTCATAAACAGAAACACTTATGCGTTTCTTGCAAATATTACTGTCAATCGAATAATATAGGGGACTATTCAAAAACTAAGTCACACTGCCAAGTTATAGGGGAGGGAGGAGCGTTAACAGGTTTTGTGACAATTTTTGACGAAGGTGGGAGATGTTAACACAGAATGTGACATCAGGCATGAAAAATATAAATGAGAATAACAATTATTTCAGATGCTTTAGAAAATTCAAATTAGTGATTTGATTAGAGAACGTTTGCCGAAATGTATTTGAGTGAAGTGAATGGTAGCGTACCCAGAGGTAGGCCAGGAAAGAATGGTGAGAATGTGTGAGACTCTACAGAGAAAAGGTACAAAGAGCCATAGAAAGACAAAACCTTGCATGAAAAGATGTATGGATGTAAGATCCATTCTCTTTACTGTAATCACATATACTGAGTAAAGCTATCCACGCGGGCCCATCAGTAGGCAGGCGTACCTCTCTCCGCGGACACTCCTCATCTCGCGTTTATTATAAACTATTTTTCTCTATACTTTCCTGACCTGGGAACAATTTCAGCTTCTTGTTCATCCATACATCTTCTCAAGCAAGCTCTTGTCATTTTGTGGCTTTTTATATTTCTCCGTTCTACAATTATTTCCTCGGTCTGCCTCTGGGCACGCTACCGTTTACTGTACTTTTGTTGAAAATTCATTTATTTTGTTAAAAATGCAACTTTTTGGTTTAGAATAGAACTATTTTTTTAAATATTCGTTGTTGTCGTTGTTGAAATATCAGCTATTACATTTTTTGTTGAGAATTCATTTTTTGTTAAAAATCCGACATTTCGGGGTGAAAATTCAACTTTTTTCGGAAAAATTCGTCTCCTTTGCTTTAAATTTCGACTATTTGCTAGAAATTTTAGATACAAACAATATATAATTCTGTACTTGCACCCGTTCGGTAAAGGGACTTAGACCTATACCAAGAAAAAAATAGTTAACGCGATTGGCATGTAATTCCTGCGAAATACATGCGGTAAAACGTGGATGGATAAAGTCAATAATGAGAGGACTCTCAAAGAATTAAGAATGTTATGTACAGGAAAAACTGTTTGACAAGCATGAAAGAAATTTGTTCAAATGGTTGGATCATGTCGAAAGAATAAAAGGAGAAAGATTAACAAAACAAGTATATTGAAGTAAAACAAATTGTACCGTACCCAGAGGCTAGCCGGGAAAAGAATCATGGAAATATTTGAATGAGTCTCTATCGATGTAAATCAAGAAAAATTTTTATGCCAGGATAAAGATGTGTGGAGGTGAATTGTTAACGAGAAATGTGCGACAAAGAATATGGGCTCATTAGTCAGTTTGAGTGTCAACTGTCAATGTGTGAATCGTAACGTATGATGACTTTCTGATGCTCTCCACCTGAGGTGATTGCAGTATGAGCACATTGTTTCATTAAACATTTCCTAATCACGAGCACCATATAAATTCCTTGATTACACTAGTATAACGAGGCCAGAAACCAACGAGTTACGCTTATGCCCGTAAGGGATTTGGCTTAATTGTATGATAATAATAATATTGTACAATGAATCATCTGAATACAAACTACACACTCTTTCCCGCCTTTTTTAAGGAATTCCTTCCTCCCCCATTTTTTAATCAATTTCGCCTTTTCCCCCTGTTTTCAATAAGCTTCTCCTTTTTCCCCCTTTTTCAGGGTTTTGCCTGATGCGAACGGAATGAATAAAACTCAATGAGAAAATCCAACTTTTGCTGTTGTTGAAAGTTAATTATTTCTCATTAAAAAGTTTACTATTATATTTTTCGTCCAGAATTTCTCTCTTGTGTTTGAAAAATCTATCATTTGGTTGAAGATTTAAATATTTATTTAAAAAATCATTTTTTTTAGTTCAAAATTAATTTTATTAACTAAAAACTGACCAAATTCATTTTTGGCTAGAAATTGCTCGTTCTTAGTTGAAAATTCAACTAATTCAAATTCAAACAATCCAAAATTTTCATTGCGAGTTCATATTTTTTAGTTTAAAATTCAACTATTTGATTGAAAGTTAATCGTCTTTCCTAAAAATTCGTTTTATTAGTTGAAAATTGAACTATTTTGTTGATGAATCGTCTTTTTTTTATTAATTTTTTCCGGCATATGCATGATAAAGTCGCTTTTTCACACCTTTCTTCGTTCCATAAAGTGGCACATTATATAGCTAATCTTCACAACTGCCTTAAAAATACTCTATACCGCAGATTTCAGGAGTGTTAAACTCATTATCGCGTTGACGTTTAATTTAAAAGACTGATTGTGAGTAGCGATAGGACCAACACGAGATGATGAGATACTATAAATTGCTGATAAATTATTCTAAGTTACCGATAAATTAACATAAATGACAGAAAATGTCTGAAAACTTCTGGAAATTTAAAGAATGTGTGGTTATTTAAAATTTCTGGAAATATTCAATAAATCATAGAATTACTAGAAATTTCGAAAATTTCGAAAATTACCAGAATTTCTGCATAAATTACCAGAATTTTCAAAATTTCCAAAAATCACCGAAATTTTTAACATTAAGCCTAACTTTACTACTTCTGGTTGAATAGATTGTTTTTAGATGGAAATTTAGCTATTAAATTTTTGATTGAGAATTAATCTTTTGTCGTTGAAAATTTATGTATTATGTTCTAATTCCGTATTTTTCAGGAAGAAATTAATCTTCTTGATCAAAAATTCAATATTTAGTTGGAAGTTGAACTACTTCATTGAAAAATATTTTAATTAGTTGAAGATCCATCTATTTGGCTAGAAATTTAGGTAATTTGTTGGAATTTCTTTCAAAATAATTTTTTGAACCAACAATTTCACTATTCTATTTTTGGTTGTAAATTAAAAGTTTTTAGTCCAAAATTTATATTCCTGAGTTGAATATTCAACTGTTTTGTAAAAAAATTAATCTTTTTGACTTGAATAGACTTGAAAAATTTAACTGTTTGGTTGAAAAGTCATCTTTTTGGGTGGAGAATTCTATTATTTTCGTAGGAACTTTGAACTTTTGAACTGTTTTGTAGAGGATTCACCTTTTCAGTTCAAATTTTTCTCTCTCTCTCTTGACTGAAAAATCTTTCTTCGTTGAAAATTCAACTCTATTGTTGAAAATTCTTGGTTTTGGTTTGAACATTTTTCTTTTTTCGCGGACATTTTTATCTCGTTTTCTTGAAAATGCAACTATTCAGTTAAAAATTAATCTGTTTTAGTTTAGGATTCAAATATTTTGTTAAAGTTCCGTCTTTCTTGGCTGAATTCAACTATTTTAAAAACAAAATGCACATATTTTTTGGTGGATATATATATATATATGTATGTATGTATGTATATGTGTATATATATATATCATCCATTATATTTTATGTTGAGAATTAATCTTTTTTATTGAAAATTCATTTATTTTGTTGAAAATTTAATTATTTTGTTCAAAATCCACATATTTTATTAACTGTTTTGTTGAAAATAGGTCCTTTCGGATCGAAAATTCAACTGTCTTCAAAAAATGCGCCTTTTTGTCTGAAAAATTCAACTACTTTGTTGACATTTTTTTTTGGAAAATTTTTCTTTTTGGATTAAAAATTAATATTTTTACGGAAAGAAGTTGTTGATTAAAAATTCATTTTCCAGGTTAGAAATTAGCTGTCTTCTAATAAATTCGTCCTTTTAAAGTTTAATCTTCTTTGTTCGAAAATTCGGCCATATGGTTCAAAATTCAATCATTTTGTTGAAAATTGAACTGTTTTGTTGTAAATTCCTTTTCTTGTTGAAATATCATTCATTACATTTTTCGTTGAGAATTAACCTTTTTGTTGAAAATTCATCTCTTTTGTTCAAAAGATCAACTATTTAGTTGTAATTGCTATTGTTAGGTAAAAAATTAATTTTTATGTATCTTGAAAATTCAACTAAAAAAAAAATTGATAGCAGTTCGAAATAGCAGTTCATTACCTCACTACCCGATTCGGGTAGTGTTTCTAGGTGGATATTTACTACCAGTGTGGGCCCACTACACCCACGACGGGCCAACAGCACGCAGTATTCCCGAACGGTAACCCATCCAAGTACTAACCGCACCCAACTCTGCTTAACTTCAGTGATCCTACTAGAACTGGTGTTTTCAGCGTGGTATCGCCGTTGGAAATTCAACTATTTGTTGGCAAAATATTTTTTCTTGGTTGGAAATTCAGCTTTAGGGTTTAAAGTGTCAACTGTTATTTTAAAATGTTCTGAGGTGTTTATAAAATTAAATCGAAAAAATTTTGACTCAAAGGGAGGGGTGGGTGTGTGTTTGTATTTATGGCGTCACCTGGGGTGGGGTTGAAGGTTAGCGTAATGATCTGTGATGAACATGGGGGGGGGGGGGGTTCAAAATAGGGTGACATAGTTTTTGAACGGCTCCTAAGTATTCCTAAGTTGATTTAATTTTATTTATTCTTCTAGTGAAAAAATAACTTTGGTTGCAAAAATGAAAACGGAGTCAACTGAGAAATGTATTAACTTCATAAAAGTGCTGGAATTACATTGCAAATTGGAATTAATAAAATAAAGTTCGAAACCACTCCTCCTCGAAATTATTCAGCGAGTAGGAAATGATTGAATTATAAAGTTGAACATTTCCAAACTTTGTCCTTCAAACTTGCATCGAAAAGCTTCCCTGCTAAGGGCGGTGAGCATTACGCGGATTTAAAAGTTTATGGAAGCCAATCCGTCGATATCACCTCCACCAGGTCCGCCGGTTTCCTTTTTTCGTTATCCATGACGAAAAAGTTTGGCCTCCATTAGCAATCATCGTAAGTAACGATACGAGTGCTAAAGTATGCTAAAATGAGATTTCAGTAATTTAAACGATTTACTTCACATCCTTTCACAGTATTGTGATAAAGAGTATCATTTGAGGTTTCAGACTCTAAAAGCCCAGACCAAGGTGTCTAGAATTTATGTTTATAGAAATATCAGTGGATTTTTTTATAAACTTAGTTCTGCATCCTTGAATGAATTCCGTTTATTGAATCAAATCTACCTTTTTTGTGGAAATTGTTGATGTACTTTATTGGATTTAGGTTTAGGTGTCTATGTTCATCATTGCCTACATTATCCATAATAATCGTTGGAGATTTGTATTGATCCTTAGTGATAAATTTTGTAGAAATTGTTGATGAACGTTATGTTTCTAACCAGGGTAAAAGAATGTAAAGGCAATTTTAATTTTTGACTAAGGAACCAGTATGTCGAAAGATTAACATCGACTTCACATTGTTGGTGCACATTGTTGGCTCTAGGATCAGGAGAACACTCTAAAGCCAACAACTTACATACACAATTTCCACAAAATTTATTATTAAGCGTCAATACAATCCCCCAGCGATTATTATGGATAATATAAGGAATTATGAGCAAAGACACCTGGCTCTAATCCTAAAGCCAAAAACGTACATCTAACATTTTTCAAAAAATTCATTATTGATTGTCAATACAATCCCCCAGCGATTATGAAGTCTACATTCTCCACTTTTTGTTGAAAGTCTATATACGTTTATAACGACATAATTGAGATGTTCGTGGTAAATGAAACTGTTCTGAAAAATGTAATAAAGACGTTTTACAAACAGCTTCTATGGAATCCCACACAGAGTGTCAGATTCGAAAGTTTTTTCCTGAGAAGCACCTTTAGCAGTTTAGCACCTGACAACTCTGTCGCGCCAATTCCAAAAAGACCCAAAACTTTCACTTTTCCTTTAGGGATAAAGGAAAATCAGATGAACTAAATTCCTAAACGACTGTTAAACCGAACAAACGAACAATCGAATTTATGTATTCTTTGACTAGACGGCACATTATCTCTTCTTTAAAATAATTTTCTACGACTAGAAAGTCAGAACCGGTCGGCGTTTTGCTGCTCCTTATGGGCACCATAGGGAAGCTGAGAAACGGTTGCATCTTGATTCAGATATTTTAGTGAAGCTAATGATTTTGTGAGCCTGTTGTTTGATTTATCATTCTGATCAACTGCTCACAAATGGATAGGTTGAGAAAAAGAAAGCAGCTTATGGCTACATGATGTCTTAAATTCATTTTCTCAGAATAGATTATAGTATCGGAGAAAACCTATAAAGTTGGATTTAAAAATCGGTGATTCTCGACTTTGGTGAGGTATAGCTCATCCGAAAAAAATCTCAGCGGATTCTTATGAATACTAGATGAATCTGTAAGGGTGTTCGAATCAAATGGTGTTTTACTTATTGTTGTAAACAAATTTAGTCCAGAGTTACTGAATTCAGTGCAAAGGAACATGACGCTATTTAGTCTACTTCTAGTATGCTCTACATTTTCGGAATGTAGCACAGGATTTTAAATTTTAGGGCCTTGAAAAAAAAAACACATTATTTAATTAAATCAAATTTCAAAATATGTACTGCATTGCAAAGAAGTTGTAGAGCATACCGGAAATTTGTCCAGCTTTTCCCATTAGTTTCCTTCCCATGTCATTAAATAACTCTGAACCATACATTTTCACAACAATTAGTAAAACACCATTGGATTGGAAAAACCTCAAAGATCCATGTAGAATTTATCTAAACTGGAAATAATCATGTCTATCATTTTTGTGTCTCGAGCCATTTTCAAATTAAAGTGAAAAAATTAATATTGATGAAAATTCTTTTGTATTTCATAGTACACCAGAACCCTGATTTTATAACCCCCGATTTTGTGATTCCTATAACATAACTGCTCGCCCAATCAGTTTCTCAGGGGACAGGGCGAGATGCGGTTGCAACTCCCTCCTCGGAGGGATCGCGGTGCACGAGTACTCAGTTGAGTATATTGCGCAATAGTATGCACTCCAATTGGACACGGTTCAGGCGGCCCTGAATAATTACGTTTCGATTCCCCCCATTTTTGGAACAAGGTAAAAAGTAAACATAACCTAAAATTTTTCAAAAAATTGTGAATCTTCTTTGCAATGGATACAGATTTTTTGTGAAAAACGAGAGCATAATCTAAAATTCTTCACGAATTTTTAATATTCTTTGGAATCCAATGACGGAAAACACTAGCATATAATAAAAAAAAGTTGCGATTTGTAAATCTTCTTTGAAATTAAATTTTTTTTCAAGTAACCGATTTCGGGTATGAAACGAAACGCCAAAATGACATTAGAATGTTAAAAAGTTCGGAATCTTCCTTGAAATATAATTTGTTTCAATTAAAATTTTGTTTTTTTTAATAACTCATATCTTGTAATTACCGTGAATATAAGCTGAAACTGTTCAAAAATTGAAAATCTTGTTCGAACTATGATGATTTTTGTTTCAAAATATCAATTTTTTAATAAATTTTCAACCAATTGTATTTATAACCAAAAGACATATAATATTTCCCAGAAGAGACCAATTTTTTACAATAATGTTACATTTTTAACCCAAAAATATGAATTTTCCACAAAACAAATTCATTTTCAACCAAATAGTTGAATTTTTAGCGAGATATGTACATATGTACATGATTTTTTACCAGGAAGATTCTACCAAAAAAGTGAATTTTAAACTGAAATGATAAATCTTGTTTAAAAAAATGACTTCTTAACAAAGTAGTTCAACTTTTAAGCAAGTATTTGAATTTGCACCCAAAAAAGATGAATTTTTTACCAAGAATATATAAGTGCTACATCAAAAATAGTTGAATTTATAAAAAAAAAAATCGAAAAATAGTTGAATCCTCAACCAAAGGGTGAATTTTCAACAAAGAAGATTGAATTCCTGTCAAAGCTGATAAATTTTAAACTGAAATAGTTTTCAATCAAAAAGTATTTTAAATTTCAATCAAAAATAGTTGAATTTATCCAAAGAGACGAATTTTCAATCAAAAAGTTGAATTCTCAGCCCAAAAAGATTTTAATTTTAAACTGAACATTTGCAATTTTAACGGAAAAGAAGGAATTTCTACCTAAAGAGATGAATTTTCAAACCGAAAAGATGAATTTCCAACAAAATTGTTAAATCTGCAACCAAAAAAGATATTTCAGCCCAGAATAAATAAAAATTGTAGACAAATTCGAGGACAAGTTATAATTTAAAGAAAAAAAATGTTTCAATACAAAATACAAATTTCGAATAACTATAGGAAGAAAATTAAGAATATTTTATAAATTTTCGTAAATATTTCAGAATTTGAAATATTTTTAATTCCTTCAAAATTTCAATAATTGCTGATTATCTCTCAAACTGACTGGAATTATTTCTAAAATTGTTTCAAAATCTTGTAACGTTTTCAAAGCTTTTTCCATATTCTCCTCATGTTATTTGTTCAAAACAAATAATCACTTTAAATATTTCCAGAAATATTAAGAAAATTTTCTTATTATCTTGAAACCTTCCAAAATCTTTTAAATTTTCAACATTTTATTTCGTCAGCTTCAAAAACCTACATTTTGTTTTAGGTCTTTTGAAAGTCCTATTATATTTGAATTTTTTTTAAATCTGCCAAATATCATTCAGAATGATTTGAATTTTTCATAAGATTTTATAGAAATTCTGCGAAGTTAAAAGATTTGCCTTCAAATCTTCCAAAACTTTTTTTGATAATTTTGGTAAAAATGGAAAAAATTCTTAAAAAGCTACTTTTTATTTTACATAAAATTATTTTTGTATCCTTTCATAACTTCTAAACATCTCTTAAACTTAAACTCAATCGATTTTTTTTTAATTTAAATTTTTCAAAATTGAAAAAATCTGCTTTAAAATCTTGTATATATTTTCCTGAAAATTTCGGAAATCATTTGAAGCCTTTTGAAATATTTTGAAATATTTTTTTCAAATTGAATTTAAAAAAAAAGAAGTGAATTTTTCCCTGGAATTTTAGGGAAAAAATTTCAATATCTTAAAACGATAATTTTTTTATCGATAATTTCATTCCACGTATTTTTATTAGATATAGGATCCACTGAAGTTTATTTCTGATGAACTAACTATAGCTCACCAAAGTTGAGGGTCACCGATTTTTTAATCCTACTTTAATATAGCCTATAAAACGTCAAAGTTTTCAGGAATTGACACATTTATGATAGGCTGAAATTAATATTCCAGGTTGTTTGGCTGAAGAATTTTTGCTTAAGGGGCCGTGCATGAATTACGTAAATTATTTCAGTTGGGTGGGGGGGGGGGGGGCCGTCCAAAATTTTTCCAATCCTCCCTTACACGGGGGGGAGGTACGTGGTCAAAAACAAATTCTTATACGTAAGATATTTTTAAGTCTGGGAGTCTCTAAAAATGAATAAAAAAATTTTATTTACTAAATATAAATAATCTTTTTAAAGTTTCAAACTGCTGTTTGTCAACTATTATTTTCCGAGCAAAATTTCCAGTTTTCTAACCTAATATTTTTAAAGTATTAAAAATAAACTTAAAAGTTTATTTAGACTATTATTTTTTAGTCTATAAGTGATCAAACTTTCTATCTATCGCAGGGTCTTTTCTTTTTTCCTGTTTTTCCAGAATTGAAAATTCAAATTAAAAGTGCATTCTTTTCAGTTGAAAACTCAACTTTTAAATTTCACGTTAAGAATTCATCTTGTTAGTTAAGAATGGTATTATCTAGCTTAAAATTGAATTATACTGTTGAAAATTCAACAATTCTATCAAAAAGTCATCCTTTTTAGTTGAAAATTTATTTTGAAAATCGCCTTTTTTTATTAAATTCAACTGGTTTTGATGAAAAATTGAAAATCTTTTAGTTTAAATATCAACTATTGAATTTTTCATTAAAAATAATCTTTTTAGGATTTTACGTGGAAAATTCAACTCTTTGATTGAACTGCTTTCTGAAAAATTAATTGTTTTGTAGAAGATTCATAATTTTAGTGTAAAATTCATCTCTTTGGTTGAAAATTGAACTACTTAAATACAAATTAGTTTTCTGTTGTTGTTAAAAATTAATTGTTGAAAGTGAAAATTCAATTAGCTAAATATTTAACTATTCCATTTTTGTTTGATAACACAACTTTTTTGGTTTCAACATTCAACTACTTGTAGAAATATCGGTGGTGGTGGAAAAATCCCATTTGGCAAATAAGTTGATTCCTCCTATCTGTGCAGTCCTGCACTAAGACGTGACAAAATAGGAGTGTTGCGGTAAGGCGCTGTACTCTAACGGCCTACCTGTCTAACTGCGTCATGACGTTGCGACAGTTCACTCGAAGCGGGAGACGCACACTTAGTGAATAGGCACGATGGCGAGCTTACATAGACAAGCAGTGGGGCTTCGATGCTGGAAGCCAAGTGAAGCCGATGGGATTGATTCACTGATCGGATAATTTCGTGCGATCGAATCAGCCTGTCTTTGACATTAACAACAGCGCTATCTGACACGCGAATATGTATCGCGAAGTAGTATCTCGAAGTTTTTGGAGCAATGTTAATGAAAAAGAGTAGTGAATATCAATTAATTTCAATAAAAAATGTTATAACACGGATCAAAATTAATTATTTGCTATAAGATTTCTTGTTATTATTGAATTTAAATTTCTTGTGAATTGGTGGCGCTGTCGAAGCTACCTCATAGACTCTACGATTCAACAAAGAAAACAAACGAGAAGAATATTGGAAAGAAAGAGACAGAGAGAGAGAGAGAGAGTATGATCGTTTCGAAATGAAAAGTGAGACCTGTTATTGAAACACAATTGGATCGCATCTGTCTATCTCACATGTTAGAAAGAGGTCCGATCGACTTCAAGCATCTGAGTCCCACTGCAGTGTTTTGAATTTCAAACTGTCAAGTGTTGACGTGAGAATAGTGAAAAACTATGTTTTTCGTGGACAGTTAATTTAATATTTATAAAAGCAAGTGATTTCCTGCTTATTGAGGTTCATGGTGTGAAACTAATCGTAGGTGGCGGCACCGAGCCGAGTACTGGACCCTCTGTCGATAAGAGACGAAAAAACATGGTGCTAGGTATACGGTTGCTTATAATTAAATACATGAGGGTAAATAATCTTTAAATATATGTTAAGTGCTTATATACGAAGGTGATTTATAATTTTAGTGGAAATTATACATACAAAGGGATATATGGTAGACTGTAGTAAACCTAAACTCAGTTTGAATGTGACAGTCAGAAAAGGATTTATCAGTCTCTTACGAATGATTTATAATAAATATTGATAAAAAAGTTTGAAAAATATATTTCGTCATAACTTTATACTTATAAACAAAATTTCTTTTCCTGAAATTCGTATCTGATTGACAGAGGGTCTATACTAGTACTCGGCTCGGTTCTGCCATCTAAGATAATGCTTGCGTCATGGAACTCATAACTTTTTCGTCTATCTGGTTATGAAACTGCGTCGCATGCATTATATGCGATTACGCAGAAGTACGTGCTTCCGCACTTGTTTACTGTTTCACGTAAGCATACATAGTCACAAAAATTGATGTGCTTTTGGATGCTACTGTCTTCGAATAAGCGAGAAAGCTCAGCAGCCCTCAAACGTTCATAGAAAAAACTGAGGGATCAGTAATGTTGCGGCTCAAGTGAAACTAGGGATCATTCAGAACTTAGGCTCTAAACTCTAAAGGAACTCTTATTAAGGGTTCCTTTTTAGTTTGTTTATATCCGACAGATGGCCATCGGCGGTTGCCAGTGTTTTCAACTGCTCATGTGCCGAGAAGCGCGGGCCGATTTGAAACCAATGAATACTATGAATAGTCACACAGACAAATGTTACCAAAAGCTTTTTATTCTTATTTAAAACAAATTAAATTGAATTATAGAAATACTTAGCTTCTTGAAAAAATCGTATATTTACCTAATACTGCAAGTGTATATTATATCATTTTGAATAGTCCCGCGCTTCTTGTGCATGCGCAGTGTAAAACTTCGGATTTGCAACATAACCTTGAAAACTGTCACATTTCATGTGCGATATCTTCCTTTCAAGAATTACTTATGGTTATAATTTTAGTTTCTTCATTACATTTTTTCCAGTGCAATATTATTTAAGTCAAATTATAAAGCAAAATGTGCATCACTAACTTGTGCAAACTTTGAAGTGAGTCAAGGAAGAAGTGAGAAAAAGGCTCTATTAGAACCATTTGAATCCACACTTGGGTTCATTTAGAAACCATTTATCACTTTGGGTTCCTTTTCAGCAAGAGAGGTTCCTTTTTGTTGCAGCTCCTTTAGAACCAAAAATTGGTTCTAATAGAAACCCCAGTTTTTTCTGTGTTTAAAGTACTTAAGCAAGAAACAAATTTATTATAATGTGTAACACAAAAACTTTCTCTCACATTCCCTTGTCCCTTCAGCCTTGTCTCCATATTAGAAAAACAATTTTCGAAAAATATTTTATCACGCAGTAAAATCCACCGGAAATGGCTAACACGCCCCTGGCTGTTTACGTTTGGAGTGAATATTTAACTCCGGTGAGTTAGTTGCAAGGAAAGCCAAAGAATTGATCATATCTCCGGGGTTCACTATAATTGGTTGACAATTGATGAAATTTGTCAAAAATTCGTCTTTTTGGTAGAAAATTAATCTTCTTACTTAAAAATTAAATTTATTGATTGAAAATTTATGCTTTTTCTTGAAAATGCGTCTTTTTCAGTAAAAAATTAATCTTCTCGGTTGCAAATTCATCTTTACGGTTGAAAATGTGATTTTTTAATTAATTCAACTGTTTTGTAGAAATATCGTCTTTTGTATTTGAACATTCAACATTTTTGCTGAGCCTTATTGTCTTTCTTGATCCAACAATTCCTCTTAATAAAAAATTTAAGTCTTTTTCTAGTAATTTTATCTTTCTTGTTTTAACAGTTTAATTAATCGTTTTTTTTCTTCAAATTAAACTCTTTCCTTGGTTTAAATATCAACTATGACAGTTTTTTTCAGAATTCATCTTTTCCGGTTGAAAATTTAACTCTTTGGTTGAGAGTTGAGCAGCATTCTTAAAAATCCATTTTGTTGTTGTTGAAGATTCAAAATTATGATTAGTTTTTTTTTTAACCGAACATTTGATTACGTGGTTGAATATTCAACTGTTTAGTTGAAAATTTAACTTTTTTCTAGAAAAATAGTCAGGTTATCTTGAAAATTCAACAATTTAGTAGAAAATTCAACTGTTTTGTAGAATATTAGTTGTTTTTTATTGGAAATCATTTTTTTTTAAATGAAGATTCAACTATTTAATTTTTGGTTAATAATCGACCTCTTTAAGTTTGAAACTTCAACTGTTCGGTTGCGAATTGAGGTAATTTGTTTAAAATTGGTCTTTTTTGGTAGAAAATTAATCGCCATGGTCAAGAATTCAGCTTATTGGTTGAAAATGTATGTTTTTTTTTGTTGGTAATGCCTTATCCAGCTCTCCCCAGCTTCAAAAAACAACCCTTAGTCATAGTGTAAAACCCCCTTGTCCAGCTCTCGATGGCCCAAAAAATCACCAATAAGTGTAAAATCCCGTTCTCCAGTTCTTTCTAGACCCAAAAATCACCCCTAATAGTAAAATGTTCTTTACCAGCTCTTCTTAGCTCCAACAGTATACCCTGAGTGTAAAATCCCCTTGGCTCGCGCTAACCAGGCCCAAAAATCATCTTACAGTGTAAATTCCCTTTTTGAGCTTTCCCCGGCTTTAAAAATCACCCTTAAGTGTAAAATCCCCTTGTCAGCTCTCTCCACCCTCAGAAATCACTCTAGATCCCAAATCCCTTTTCTCTAGCACTCCCTGCCCCAAAATATCACCTATAAGTGTAAAATCCCGTTCTCCAGCCCCAAAATACACCCCTAAGTGTGAAATTCCTTTAACCAGCTCTTCTCAGCCCCAACAATCAAACCTAAGTGTAAAATATTTTTGGTTATAGCTGTTTCCAACTCCAAACATCTCTCCAAGTATAAAATCCCCTTGTCCAGCTCTTCCCAGTGTCAAAAATCACCCCTAAGTGTGAAATCCCTTTGGCTAGTTCTCCCTAATTGAAAAAAATAACCCCTAAATGTAGAAACCACATTTCCAACTTTTCATAGCCACAAAAATCGCCCTGAAGTGTAGAATCACCTTTCCCAGCTCTCACAGGTCCCAATGTTACTCCTAAGATCAAAATCCTCTTGTCCAGCTTTACCCAGTGCTACAAATGACACCCCTAGAGATAAAATTCCCTTATTCAGCTCTTCCCAGCACATGAAACTACCCCTAAGACCTAAGTGTTAAATAATTTTGTCTAGCTTTCCTTATCACCAACAATCCCTTTTACCAGATCTCTCCAGTCCCAAACATCACTCCTAAGTGCAAAATTTCCTCAACAAGCTCTTCTCAGCCCCAGCAATCACCCCTATAAGTGTTAAATAGCTTTGGTTGGCTTTCCTGAGCCCCAAAAATGACCTCTAAGTTAACAAATGACAGTGAGCACACTAGGAAAAATTGAAAATTGACCTTGATCTCTCAAAAAATGTTAAATTCAACAGCTGTAGTAGTCACCTCAACATTTGATCCCAGAAGTTACCCCTAAGTATAAAATCCCCTCGTCCAGCTCTCCAACAGACGTATTCTGTTATGATAACCAAAAATGCCAAGCTGCCATGTCGCCCTAGGCCGTGGTCTTTTTGGCACCTGGTGTAAATACGGCGCTGGTTTGACCCTATATGAAAAACAATAATTTGTCTGATTCAAAAAAACAAATTTCTCAGTGTCTTCACCAACCAAGGTCTAACCTCAGTCTAGTTGGAGAACTTAAACGAGGTCCTGCGGCGACTCGCAGCCTCGGAAAAGGATAAGGATTTCGTGGAGCAAAATAAGGAACGGGTGGCAAATAATAAAGCCGATGGCCGTAGGTTATACATTATAGGCTGAGGTCCATAGCCGTGAGTCTCGCGGAATCGTCTGCGTCAGTCGTTGCTCATCTCGAGTTAGGTCGGATCTTGAATCTTTGACGGGCGCAGTAAATCAACGCCGTTTAGGAAATTGTCTGGCGCAGATATGACGAGACCAGGCAGACTAGAGTCAGTAGAGAAATCCAAGTCCAGCAGAATGACGGCGTTAGGTCTGTGGGCCACAATTTGAACCACGGCCATATTTCACACGGCGGTCGTGAGTTACGACACAAGTGATTTAGGTTTAATAACCACGGGGGCCAGCATCCAATGCTGGGCCAGGTCAGCCGGCCATTGTAGGAAACCGGGTCCTGTGTCTCCGCAAATAGGCAGGGGAGTTAAAAAGCAACTAAACTCCTAAAGCGAGTTAGGCCGAGGGCCCCCCTCAGGGCGAAGGAAATGGACTCCATCAGACTCACATATGGGCATTTATCCATCCTCTTTTTTCATTATTTGAAAAACTTTATCCAGGGTACCTAGCGCTCCTTCAGAGAAAAAATTTCAGGATTTTTCCAGGTCTTCCAAGATAAAAATAAATTTTTCCAGGTACCTTTTCTTTACGGTGAGGAAACAATTTTCACGAAACATGGTAGATTGCAGAAATTGTAAATCTGATTTTATGGTCAAAAAGCTGTTTTATGGTGATTGCTCATTTTATCACGTTGAAAAATCAGGACGGTGTAATTGAAAATATTTCGAAGTTTCGCATGTTTTTAACTTTGACAAGAATTTAATAACATTTTTTTAATCCAATAATTTTTTGCCATTGATATAATCAAATCGATTTCGTGTGTAATCAGCTTTTTTTATTGGAATTGGTGAAATTTGGTGAGTTATCGAATTTTAAGCTAATTTAAGATAATTTTCAAAAAAATAAACTGATTTGTTAAAAAACAGTTAAATTTGAACAACAAAGTTCATTTTCAACCAAAGTGAATTGTTTTTTATCCAGACAGTTGCATTTTTAACTAAGAAAGATGAAATTTAAAAAAATGTATTCGAAGAAGAAAGGAAGTTCTAATCAAATTGCTGAACTTTCAAGCCAAAAAGACGAATTTGCAACAAAATTTATAATTTTGAGTTGAAAATTTAAATGTTTTGTAGAAAATTCGTCTATTTGGCTTCAAAATTTCACGGTTTGTTACAAAAATTCAACTATGTGGTCAAAAAGTCAATTTTTTGTTGAAAATTGATATTTTTGGGTCTCAAATTCGACTGCCTTGTGGAAAATTCGTCCTTTTGGCTTGAATATTCAACAAGTTAGTAGAAAATTCAACCACTTGGTAGAAAATTCAACTGTTCTGTAAAAAATTCGGTTTTTTCAATTGACATTCACTGTTTCTCTATAAAAATTTAACTATTCCACTTTTGATTGAGAAATGATCTTCATTAAACTAAAAATTCTACTATTTGGTTCATAATTTGTCTTCATTGCTATAGAAATTTAATGTTTTGTTACAAATTTACACATTCTGTTGAAAATTTGTCTTTTTGGTCAAAAATCGAAAATTTTAAATTAAAACTGTAACTATTTGGTTCAAAATTATTTTATTCTGGTTGAAGATTCAACTATTTTCCTGAAAATTCGTCTGTTTTGGATAAATTATGCCGTGTTAAATTCAAAATTGAAATATTTTCCTGTAGAAATATCAGCTATTAGAATTTTTATTGAAAAATCATCTTTTTGAGTTTACAATTCAACTCATTCGTAGAAAGTTGAACTGCTTCCTTAAAAATTCATTTTTTAATTTCAGTATTTTGTTGAAATTTTATATTTCTGAGTTGAAAATTCAACTGTTTTGTATAGAAAATTCACCTTCTTGTCTTCGAACTTCAATTATTTCGTAAAAAATTCGACTATTTTTACAAGATGCAGTTGGTGTAGTTTGTTGAACATTCGTCTTTTCTGGGTTCAAAACTAATTTTTTTAACTAGAAATATATCTATTTTATTGAAAAATGAACTTTTTGTTGAATCTTCATATTTTCGCGTTGAAAACTCCACTTTTCTGTTAAAAGTTTATGTATTAATTTTAAAGTTCGTTTTTGGAATGAAAACATTTTTTTTCAAATTAAAATATAACTATTTGAGTAAAGCGGAAATGAACTTTTTTGTTTTTGTAGAAAATTCAACTATTCTGTATAAGACTCGGTTTTTTACATTAAAAGTTATTTTTTAGAATGAAAATTTAACTGCTTCTTTTTTGGTTACAAATTCATCTTTTTAGTTTAAAAATGCAACTGTCAGGTTTATCATGTACATAATTTGTTGATAATTCGTCTTTTTCGGTAGAAAAATAAACTTTTTGGTTGAAAATTCAACTATTTGGTTAAAAATTTATGTGTTTTGTTACCAATTCGTCTTTTTGGTAAAAAAAAAATAATTTTGGTTTAAAATTTACCTGTTTGGTTTAGATTTAATTATTTGATTGAGAATTCGTACTTTTTAATAGAAAATTAATCTTCTTGGATGAAAATTCATATTTTTGGACTTGAAAACTCTACATCTTGAATGAATTTTTTTTTCTTTTTTGTCTTGAAAATCTTCTTTTTTTGAGGATTCAAGTACACTGAAACTTGAATATAAGACCAGTTTCAGGCATTGTTTTCAGTGGCCTTGATCGTAAATCCAGACAAGCCAAACGTAAACAGTCAGGACTGTGTGAACCAGTTACAATTGGAGTACATAAAATTACGCAACATACGCGTGTGAGTACCCGCGCACTGGGCTCCCCTCATCACGAAAATGCCGAGGACGTCAATTCTTGGAACGTCGTAAACGTGAAATTCTTAAGTCCAGGTTTCAGTGTATTTTGTTGAGAAAATGGGTGTATGTGGCTTCGAATTTCAGAAAAAAAGCTAAAAATGAGGTCTGATACTTAGAGGGCTCATATCTCATAAAGGGGGAGTGGGGGGGGGGGGGGCTAGACGCCCTGGTTTATGCCAATTTGGTTATTTACATTATATAATAACATCTCTTGTACTTTTTCTAAAAAATGTCCAGACATCAAAGTTGTGACATCCAAAGGAATGTCCACATGCGTTGGTCGTGTGTAGGTAACTCTCCTGTTTATAGCCTTGCTGGAATTTCAGTTAGAACCCGGTCCTCGCCGAGCAGTAGTGTAATTTTGTCCCATCCTATCTATATTATTGGGAACGGCTTGTCGGCGCATAAATATCGACAGTAATGTTCAGAGGTACCTTCCTTTGGAGTCGAGCTTTGTGCCGTGAAAGAGATGTAAGGTTTCCTACAACGACGATGATGATGACGGGGTTTCTTTCACCTCAAACATGACTTTGAAGATTCCAAAGCAACGACCAACATCGGGATTTTCGGAGAGACGTCTCATCCGTATTTACCAAGCAGGAAGTGAGAAGAGACACTCGGAAGTTTGGTAAAGAGGATGGCTCAATTTGTTTACTCTTAGCAAGAAGCGCTGAGGAGGATCAATTAAGCTCAGAATTATATAAAATGAGCTTTGAATCTCACTTAAATAAGCAAAGCATCGTGGTTACTTTTAGTTTTATGATTTTTTATCGCTACTGAGATAAACAGCAGATTATCTTCTTAAGGATGTTAACGAAATTAGGTTGTTGAGAACAAAAATGAGTAGCTTTTATAGTAAATTCACTAAACTTTTATTAACATTCCTAAATTGTAACAGAAATATTAGTTCTCGTGGCCGAAAGAAGTGCGCAGTCCGCAACTGCGCACTCATCGCTTCTCGATCGCATTCGAAGCGGACGAAGTATGGTGATTGTGGTCATGGGCGACAATGAACTGCAAAAGGTTGTGTTGAATTATAACGACGTCGTGAAATAATTTTTTTATACTGAATGATCTCAAGCGTAAAAATGATTCAAAATTTGCATATAAAAAGGTTACAAGATACTGCAGTTATCTGCCTCGTAAATTAACCTCTAAAAAGGAACATCAGGACCGCAAGGGATTAACAGCAGCTACATTAATAATTAATTAATCTAGGCTGAAATTTCTATTTATGTTGAGGAAAATTTAGAAATGGTTCCTGCATTATTCTTTAATAATTCGTCTCTGAAAATTCCAATAGTTTCTAAAAGTGTACATCCGAAGTTATAGAATGTTCAAAATTATCCGCTTTTACGAAAGTTTGTTAAGAAGATTTTTTTAAATACCGCGTTTTTATCGCAATTTGAGTTAAAAATTGTTGTTGTAATAATAAAAGTACATCAAATTCCATACAAACATACAAAGCTGCAATAACTCCTGGAATATACCCATAAAAATCAAGGGCAGCAACTTTTATAATAAAAGTCATTTTTATGGATATATTTTAGGAATTATTAAAGATTTTTCAGATTCTCTTGTTATGCAATATGCGTTTTTCAATATAAGAAAAAATTTCACGTCAAATTGCAGTAACTAACTATATTATCACCAGGAGACAAGGGAAAAATTGAAATTTTGTATGATGTTTTTAAATTTAAATGTTGTTAATTTTAGAAATTTATACATTTTTCGATTGTTACTTTTCCAATTTGAAAAATGTAATAATCTGAATATAGATTGGTTCAGACTCAACAGCAAAAACAAGATACATTATAACTTGAAAATGAAAAAAAAAATAAAAATTAAATTTATTCATCAAAGCCTCTAGAGTTTTTTTCTTTTTAGTTTAAAAATATTTCTGTGGCATTACTGTAATGATTTCATGACGAATGTTTTGCATTCTAAATCTTGAATTCAATTGCAGCTGAGGTAATAGAAAGCAAGAGTAATAGCACCATAAGCAATAAGAAATGCAAGAATATTATGTACTAAAGATGTGAAAAGTATAAATAGCACTTGAATATGTGTTCTTGCACTTCAAGAAAGTTTATTATACTTATTACGTGTATTACTATATTGCACTGTCGCCAGGCAATAATAATGAATCATAGTTGGAATTCACATATACATTCCTCATTTATAACACTCACATATATTATACAAAAATAAAATACGAACTTTTCAATGCTGAAGAAGTTAATTGACAATTACAATAAACAATGATTCTTCTATCATTATACATTTTTATTAAATTGAAAGCTGTACAGTAGGGTGGATCAATTTTTTTTCAAACTTTGATGCATATTGCCCGGAAATTTGTTCGAATCCACAAGAAAATATGAGATTAAAAAAAAAGATATTTAACACGCGTTTCACGTAAGAAAAAAAGATGTTTTTATACATTTATTATTATCATTCAGAATACGAATGAAAAATAACTTTTTAAATACCACCCCATAAGACTGTTTTACAGGTAAAAATAAAAACCACATTAGTGTAATTGGGTTTGGCGACTTTTTGGCGCTAATTATGATTTTTGCGGTTCTTTCAATACAAATTGTTTGAAATACGTGAATACTACTTTAAACTAATAACTAGATCATTATATACATTTTGCAAACAATTTATCATTGTTTTTAGCAATTTTGGCTTAGAATAGAGTCAAAAAGTTGCTGTTTTTTCTAAGTTTTTCAACTTATTTTTAACTTTTCAGTTAGAGCAAGGCATTATTCATTTGAATTCAAAATAAATAATTGTTTAAACCATTTTTTTCAACAATTTTCCACTTCTTGTCCAATTTTTAATTAGAGTGCGGTAATAATCAATTAGAGTCAACAAATGTAATTTTTCAAACAATTTTTATTATCATTAATAATATTCTCTTTAAAACATGCTAGAAAGTTCAGGTTTTTTCTGAAATTTTCAACTGTTTGTCTAATTACAACTTGGACTTCAACTTTTTTTCCAATGTTTACTTAGTGAGGTAACAATTAATGCAGGTTAACAAACATTGTTGTTTAAAAAAATGTATTATTTTTGTCTGATATTTATTATATATTATTTTATGTTGTCATAAAAGTGAATTACAAAAGAATACAAATCCAAAATTTGTTTTGAATATTTTTTTCAAAATGTTAAACTTTTATTTGTTTATTTTAAAAATAATTTTAACATTATTCAATTACAATCTGAGATGAACCAGTAATTAAAAAAAAAATTTCAAGGACTTTTGCTGCGATAACAAATTTTTTCCAAATATACAAAAAAAACCCTTGTAGATTATACAGTTCTTATTTTGGAACAGAATTTTATCCTAATTTTTGACTTAGCTTTTAAGCAAAAAGAAGCCTATTATATTTCAAATCTGAAAATTAAAAGAATAAGAATAAAAATTGTTTTTTTAAAGCACTCCTACGATTTTTATAATTACATATCAAAAATATCCGTGCATTTTATAGATGCAATAGTTATGATTGTACAAAAATTTGTGTAAAACTGTTTTGACTCTATATTTAATTTTTATCAATCTCTGAGTGATAAAGTTTTTCATTTAAATAAATTTATTTTATATTCAAAATTTTTTATTTTGAAAAAAGCGCTTTCACGATTATTTCATTTTTTTGCAAAATATGCTCATACTATGTTAGAATAATATTCTGCAAACAAATTCTTGTAATGTATTTTTGTGGTTAAAGTTGGTTGAGGCTCGCCGTGATTAGATAAGTGCGAGAAAGTTGTTGTTTTTTCTTAAATTTTAAACGTTTTTAACAATTTTTTTCGTTTCAAAAAATCATTAAACACTCTTAAGTTTAAAATTGAAAGCCATAATTATTTATCAACCTCAAATTTCCAGTGCTAAAAATGGAATAATTTTAACTTGAATTCAAATTAAAAAATGTCAGCTTAGAATGCTTCGTAATCAAATTGTTCAAGATCTGCGACCTAAAACACAAATTCTTCAATACGCATTACTCATGCCTTAAAATTTGAAATGATTCAAATTTAATTCTCACGTGAGAATTGTTTACTTTTCAAGGCTCCATGTTCAAATATCAATTTATTAAAACTTGAAGGTCTGAAACATTTAGACACGTTTTTAACGATAAACTGTCGTTATTTTATGTTAGAATTGTCAAATCATGAACATCTCCAGATTTAAAATTGTTTCTGAACTCCTCATTTGTTTAATTCAATTTTTAAGTTTGCTTGCAAAAAAAGTTGGTCATTTCACCATTTTAAATCTTAGCACTACACATTAAAAATTAAATTGTTTTGAATAATATTACCATTTTTTCAGTACTTCAGATATTGAGACTTACAGATATAACTTGAATAGAGTTGAAAAAGATAAAAAACAAAAGTAGAGTTCAATATTTTAGAGCTGAAGATTTTTGAAATCACTTTAAAGTCTTTTCCCCAAGTTTTTTTGTCTGGTCACGCTGAATTGCCATTTTAGGATAAAATTCGAACATAATAATATTGGCTGAAATTTAAAATTCCATATTCACGGAGATTTCAGTACGCAGTTAAAAATCGGGAATTTTCTCATCAAAGGGTTGAATGCTGTCAAAATTTTGTATATAATGAGCTCAGAATGAAGCCAATTTGTCTATTTTAATTATATATTGCGAAAATAGAGTAAATTTAATTGCTTTGTTGAATTTGAGGTAATATCCGAAATAATTAACATTTTGTAGTGTTCATAGACTCATTTTCAAAGCTATCTTTCCCCAGTATCACAACACCTAATGAGTATAAATCTTAAAAATTGTTCTATTATTGTACAAAAGCTTGAAGTTTTAACAAAGAAGTTAGAAAAATTTAAATATTTTTTGTGGTGAGAACAATATTTTTGAAAATATATGAAACACAGAACGATGTAGATTCTGTAAAGATTTTGGAAAAATAGCTTTAAAATGAGTCTGAGACTAACGTTACAAAATGTTGATTATTTCAGATATTACCTCAAATTTAAGAATCATTGAAATTGACACTATTTTTGCCCTAACTACTTAAAAAATAGACAAATTGGCTTTATTCTGGGCTCATTTTATACAGAATTTTGAGAGCAATTAACGCTTTGAAGAAAAGAAATGTTTGCTCTGACATAATTTAAATTGAGCAGGGACCCAAACGAAACTTTCGTTCCATTTCGTTACTACCAATTAAAACAAAACATTTGAATCCAATCGTCAATGTAATTTCAGATATTATATAATTTCGGTCAAATCTAGAAAAAGCGGATGAATGTTTAGTTAAAAATCATTTTTTTCTATCAATACCGTAATGGAACGAAGGTTTCGGTCGGGTCCCTGAAATTGAAAGAACTGAATCAATCATCAAAAAAGAGGTCAACTCAAAATTCTGACCGGTAGTGTGCCTCGATCTCTTATAGTTCCATATTTTCATACTTTCCTGAGTTACTCTCAATTTTAACAAATATAATTTTTAGGAGTTTTGACCATTGTTTTTTTGTTTTAAAAAAATCTCATTGTCTAAAATGGTCAACTTTTTGACAATCATCTTTAAAGCAAATGAAAGTTCAAATATTTGACGTTTCAAAGCCTGAATAAGAAGAAATATACAAAACTTTAGAAAGATGAAATTTGCTATTAAAGATGTATTACGGTTTACCTATATCCAGCCAATTTTAATGCTAGTTTAAAAGCAGATGACATTTTTGGCATGTAGTTTATGACAGGTATAAAAATGAGTGTTATGTTCATGCAGAAACTCAATCTATTAAAAAACATGACAT
>CAKNXH010062335.1:0-30387 GCA_932178445.1 Andricus quercusramuli
TAATATAATATATATATATAATATAATATAATATATAATATAATATAATATATATATATATATATTAGGGTGGGCCAAAAAAAACTTGTAATTTTTTTTTTCTTCAGATACCATAAAAATATTGTCAGAAATGACGAAAAAAAATTCTGGTGAAGCTTGAGCTCTGAATATTAATATTAAGAGGTGGCGATTTGTGATTTTTGATTTCCCATTTAAATAACACAGGAATTTTGTTTAATTTTTTTTCGATTTTTAGTGCGTTTGAACGAATAATTGCCTAGTGAAAACATAAACTTATTCTTGTAGAGAATTTAACGATCTACAAAAAAGCTCTAATATGATTTCTTGCTAAGTCGACTCATTCAAAAGTTATGGCAGATTGAAAATTTAAAAAATACTTTTTCATTAAACTTCCATCAGACTTTTGATCTCAAAGAGCTCAAAACCATTGAACACTTTAGATACCATGAAAATATTGTCAGAAATGAAGAACAAAAAAATCTGGTGAAGCTTGAGCTCTTAATATTAAAATTAAGAGGTGACGATTTGTGATTTTTGATTTCCCATTTAAATAACGCAGGAATTTTTTAAATATTTTTTTCGTTTTAATGCGTTTGAACGAATAATTGTCTAGTGAAAACGAAAACTTATTCTTGTAGAGAATTTAACGATCTACGAAAAATATCGAATATGATTTTTTGGTAAGTCGACTCTTTCAAAAGTTATTCGAGGAAACTTAATTTAAAAAAAAAATCTGAACTTTACTTTACCTGAATAATGACTTGAAAAAAAAAAATGTGGAAAACGCTTGACCTAAAGGCCATCCCTGCAACTTCCCGCTAATTTCAGTCATTGAAAGTTTGCAATTTAGCCGCTGGTTGCGATGTTTTTGAGCTCTTCGAGCTCGAAAATTCAATTTTTGTGTTATTTTGAGCTCTCTGAGCTAAGGAAAAAAAATCAAAAGTTTTTGTTGGCCCACCCGAATATATATATGTAATAAGAACGAGAAAGTTACTTACTCAAATTCAAACTTTGACTATTATTCGATATTTTGCCAATACACAATGTAGTATCAGGCCAATTATGCAGTGTCAGCAAGAGCAGCAAGTAACTATAAGCTCATGCATGGCTAAAAATAAAATAAATTCCTAAATATTAGTTTTATTTTCCTTCTATATTTAAATTAATTAGCAAGTTAAAATTTAACAGTTAATAATAAAAAATGTATATTCATTTCATTTCTCAGGGACTATAGTATAAATTTTTAGGCTAGGAAATAATTCTACCAATTTCGAGGATTGTACCAAATATAAGCTGTATAATTTTACACATATATGCATAAATCAGTTTGATTCATAATTAATAATGATTTAAAACAATATTTATAAATGAAATACTTACCTAATGATGAATTAAATTACAAATTCTGCAATGACAACACAGTACAGCACTGACAACATGGGCAATTTAATTATTTCTATTTCTTTCGATTTGTGCACTGTAGCAACGTTCGCGAGACTGGTGAAACTTCAAGTTGCTCGTTGATGCCTGCTTTTTCTAAGTCCAAATAGTACTACTTTCTAGAGTCAAGCTAGATTTTAGACAGAATTTCTATATTGATACGATTTTGAATTCTAGCTAGCGACATTAGTGGGTCTGGACAAAACTGCGTGACGGAATTTTCTATCTAGTAAGTATAGATAGCGCCAAAAGACCGCCGAGCTAGTCTGGCGTAAATAGACAGCCACGAATAATCCAGTATTGGCGCTAGGATAATTCCAGTCAGCCAGAAATTATTTCCATACGGGATTCGTATTCTGGAAAAAATAACATCTTTAAACATTTGACTGTTTTCAATATACTTGAGTAACTCAGAAGTTAAAAAATTATTAAAAATTTAATACATTTCATTCTCTTAATTAGACCAAATTTTTCCATTTGAAACAAATTTCTGTTAATTTTGAATTTAGTATAAATCACACCTTTTTTATTTATTATGCTATTAAATGTATATAATTTCAAAATATATTTTGTTTTATTTCAACAATCAGTGATTTTTTCAATTATTTTCCAATCTAAATGTTTTACTTTGTTCATTAAATATTGAATTAGTTTTAATAAGTACTCTAAGACAACAAAATTCGATAAATATCATTTGTATTATATTGTTAATTTATGTCCAAAGTCACTTTTTATTCTCATTAAACAATCAATATTTACTGAACTTTAGTCCGAAGCTACAAATTATATAAAAACTTTAATTCCTTATTATCAATTAACCACTTAAATTTTTTCAATAATACTATTCATCAACGTATTATTTTATTATTCAATAAATTAACACTTTATTGCGAAATTCCAATTAAAAACAATTCTGGTCTATAAATTTATGTGCGATTCAATGCAATTAGATGCATCGCATGACCAATCTCCATTTTCATATTAACCTTTATTGAATAATATAAAAACATTCACAAAATTCTTTTTGAATTTAAAGTCGTCAATTACATCCAAAAGACGGTTCATTGGCTTGCGAAACAATTCAGTGAAATAGACCGCACGCTGGTTCTATTGCATATCTACAATTCACTGCAGTTACAGATATTCAATTCAATTCACTAACAAATTTTTCAATTGCGATTTAACAATTGGATATAAAATGCAATTCACCATATTATTTGAATTAAATTGCGTTTCACCAAAATTGTCGATTGACGATTTTATTTTTTGAATTGCAGTCAATCAATTTTAAATGAATCTTTTTTTGCAGGGTGATCAATCTCTCTAATAATTGTATACATTTCATTTATCATATATAACAGGTATTTTGCCATTGATAAATAAATAATGGTTTATAATAAAAGCTTGCTATCACCACTTCTGATTAATTTTTGGCCTTTTTTTAGTACTTTCGTGGCAAAAAAGTGATTTTAATTGATTGAAAATATGTAATATGTTTTTTTATCAATAAACAAATATTTTTTATTGATAATTGTTTATAACAAAATCTTGCTATAGCCACTTTTGAGTACTTGTTGAGAACTTTTCTAACAAAAAAGTAATTAATTTTTCGTAACAATATCTTTTAATGAATTTTTAATCAAATATAATTATTTTTGTTAGAAAAGTACTAAAAAAGTACTCAAAAGTGGCTATGGCAAGATTTTTTCATAAACAATTATTAATGAAAAATATTTTTTCATTGATAAAAAAACATATCACACATTTTTGATCAGTTAGAATTACTTTTTTGCCACGAAAGTACAAAAATGGGCCAAAAAGTAAACACAAGTGGTGACAGCAAGCTTTTGTTATGAACAGTTATTTATTTAGCAATGGCAGAATACCTTTTATGCCTGATAAATGAAATGTATATACTTATTTGGGACAAAAACTTCGAAATATGAGCGTACTTCTACTTTACGGTACGCTCAGGTTCCTCTATGCAGGAAGAGTGCACTTTCCAAGGTCATATCTCGTGGCCTATTAGGGCTAGGACAGTTTTTTTTTTATTACGCTAAATTGACTCCACTTCCATTTGTTTTATATAAACTTTGGCGTAGGATGCACAGGAAACGAGATATTTAAAAAAAAAACACAACTTTCTCGTTTTTAGTCAACAATTAAAAAAAATGAAATTTTTGAAACCTTGCAATTTCCAAAATAATAGGAGTAAAGGCCTTTTTTTAAATCTACGCAGAATTTTATAGACTTTATTTCATCCTCTGGCATCATCAATGCAAACTAAACATGACTAGATTTATTTAAAAAAAAAATTTAACTCCACTCTTTTTGCCCGTAAAAACAGGCAACAATGGCTAACTTTGAGGGGTCATAACTTTTGACCTATTATAGATAGGACATTGTTCTTTTTTTTTTAAATCACTGCAAATTGAGTCTACTTTCACTCGCCTGTGGAACACTTTTCCGTGTAATAATTAGGTGCAAAGGTACACAGTTTTTTTGTTTTGTTTTTTTTTTTTTGGAAACTAGTGATTTTTCGCTGAAATCCCCAAAAAGTGGAGTTTTTTCAATATATCCTAACTCGAAACCTATGGAAGATAGCGGATTATTTTCCTCACAGAATTTTCTCATAATTTTGTCCTCTTTCTTTTTTATGTTGGATATTTTGCTCTAAAATGCAACGGGAATTATCCGTCCACGCAAAAGTAAATTTTGGAACTGTTCTCTAAAAAAACCCGGTTCCGGAACTAATCTGTTCTAACATTTTTGATATGTTGATAGGGACCCCTCAACGAAATTTTCTCATTAATAACATTCCATGTGGGGAGTTTTCGGGAACAAAACTACCAGATGCCTGGACTATTGGATCTTCAAAATTGCACGAAGGTGTTGTTCTGGTGGAAAAACTCTGAACTGAAAATTTAAAAATTGCTTAGTTTCGAGGGGCTATTCACTCGGAAATCAGACAGTACGATTTCAGAACCTATCCTACGATCTCATCGATTTCCTATGATTTCCTCGCTTAATGAAATTAATACTGAGTTCACGCTAGGTTTGATAAATTCAGCTTATACCCGTAGTGAGTTCACGTTACGTCAGCGAAGTCCACCTCATCTCTGGTTGAGTTCACTTCTCGCCTGCTGAATTCAGAGAAGTTCAGTGATCATCCGCTGAATTCATTACTCGGCGGTGGAATTTAGTTCTCATCCACTGAATTCACTTTTGTCCTGTAAGTTTATGATTCAATTCATTCAATGTTGAGGACATTTAATTCAATGTATAAGACGTTATTATTAATAATAATTCAAAGTTGATGCAAGAATATAAAAGACTCCTGGGTTCGGAAAAAATCGATTGACCTATAATATTAATACATTTTATTAAAGAGTAAGGAAGTTATTGTAATTTATATATTTTGAAAATCGGTTTTTTATAGTAAAACTCTTTTCATTGACATAATTTAAAGTTGATGCAGGAAAGGAAAAGTTGTGTTGATTCGAGTCGAATCGATTGACTTATAATATTAATGAATTTTATTTAAGGAAGCTATGGTAATGTGTAATATTTGAAAACACGGTTTGTTATAGTAGAACTTTTTTCTCTAACATAATTCATAATTGATGTCAAAACGGAAAAGATTCCTTGATTCGAGGAACATCGATTGATCTATAATATTAGTACACTTTATTGAAGATTAAGGAAGTTATGCTCATTTATAATATTTGAGTCATCTGTTTTAAACAGAAAATCTGTTTTCATCGACATAATTTAATGATGACGTATGAATAGAAAATACTTTTTGATCATAAATTTTCAAATAGAGTAATTCTGACAATTTTTGTAAAAAAATCATGAAGCTGGGAAAGGGATAGGGTGTGACAGAACTTTTCCTTCCCCTTTTCCATCCCGAAAAATTATCATTTCGAATACAAAATTTGTTTGTCTGCTTGGCTTTGTGTTAAAAATTTTGTAGTTATGCATTTTTTTTTCAATTTCTATTTTTAAATTGATCAAAATGAAGACTTTGGTTTGTCTATTATTCAAAAAATAACTATGTGCTTCCTCTATGAGGAAGCAAATACAATACCGCTGGCAATCAAAAGGGGATACGCTCGAAACGCCGTCGTTTTAGTTGGCCCCTGGGTCATATTTTTTTTCAGGTCAAATTTTAAATTTCTAATAACATATTCTAATAGGAAATTTTATTGTGCATATTTTTAGTCCTATAAATAAATGTGATAACTTTATTAGTTTTCGAAATAATCAAGAAAATGTTACTTTTTTCTGCAATCGCAAAATACGAATTTTTTGTGTTCAACTCGCCACAAGTTCTACAATAATAGGAATTTTGTAATAAAAATTTCAGAAAATATGCACCATCATATAACGAAACGAACCGTATTCATAGGATTCCAATGAATTGTCACTAAAAATTTACAACGATTTTTATTCTTCTCATGGCGTAAATTAGATATTGAAAGATTCAAAGGCTTCGGGAGTCGAACGAATTTTCAGAAAATTAAAATTAACGGTCACCTAAACTTTTTTAGGATTCAAGGAAGTTTTTAGGAAAATATCAGGCAATTATGTTTTATATTTTTAAAGCCACAATTGATTTAAGATCTCAGCGCCGTCCCGTACGTGTGCTAGCTCGTCCTGCAATATCAACGTCTGTATAACAGCGGGCGATTGAGAGGTCAAGCCGGCCACCAAAATAATAATGAGGACATTATCATTTACATTTTTTTAATTATTTTTTAATAACAAATCATAAAAATTAAAACTTACTTTTCTTTTACATCGTCCTTTATAGTTTTAGACTTAGTAATATATTCCTTTCCCTACAATATAACATAAGTTTTGTAAACTTTTTGATTAAAAGAAACGTCTATTCATTGAATGCCCTCCATTAATTTCGTGATAATTTTATATTTAAAACTTTTTACATTTTCAATAGTAGAATTCAATTTAAAAGATTATCCCTGGCGGACCGGCCGAACGCAAACATTACGCTACAGCGTAACGGTAAAGTAATGCTAAAGTAATGCTAAAGTAATATGGCATTATAATTAATAAAGGAAACAAAATTAATATGTAAATTGTTGCAATTATAATAAAACGTTAAAATTTACATTAAATGGTCATGCCGTAATTGCAACAAGTTGCTTTCTCAGCGTTAAAAAATAAAAAAACAAAGTGGCTGTCATTCAAGTCGGGTCCCTGCAGACTGGCAACCCACTTAAAGCCACGTTAGCGGGTTGCCAATGTGCAGGGGCCCGACTGCAATGACGGTCACTATGTTTTTTTATTTTTTAATGCTGCAAAAGCAACTTGTTGCAATTGCGGCATGACCGTTGAACGTAAATTTCAACGTTTTATTATAATTGCAACAGTTTACATATTAATTTTGTTTCCTTTATTAATTATAATGCCATATTACTTTAGCATTACTTTAGCATTACTTTACCGTTACGCTGTAGCGTAATGTTTGCGTTCGGCCGGTCCGCCAGGGATATATTAGATTAGACTATTTGAACTAATTTTAAAATACAAGATTTTTTAGAAAAAGCTATTAAGAAATCAGATAAAAAATAATAATAGGATATTAAAATATCAGAAAAATTAATTTTTAATTTTCTCTGAAACTTTTAAGTAGTACCTTATTTCGGGAACATTTTTTCTTATTCTTCAACCAATTTTCTTCACACCTATTTCTTTTCCTGTCTCGACCCATATTTAGGTTCTTTTTATTTTTAGTAAACTTAAACTATCCTAAACAGAATATGATATGCTAAAACTATTCTACAATAATGCTTCTGTGCATTATGTTCCTTAGGAGAGAATCAAAATAAACATATGCTTTTTTTTTGTGTCCGGCTTGACCTTCCAATCGTCTGCTGTTATACAGACGTTGATATTGCAGGACGAGCTAGCATGCGTACATGCGGACAGCGCTGAGAACTTAAATCAATTGTGACTTTAAAACTATAAAACATAATTGCGTGATATTTTCCAAAAAACTTCCTTGAATCCTAACAAAAGTTTGGGTGTCCGTTAATTTTAATTTTCTGAAAATTCGTTCGACTCCCGAAGCGTTTGAAACTTTCAATATCTAATTTACGCAATGAGAAGAATAAAAATTGTTATAAATTTTTAGTGACAATTCATTGGAATCCTATGAATACGGTTCGTTTCGTTATATGATGGTGCATATTTTCTGAAATTTTTATTACAAAATTCCTATTATTGTAGAACTTGTGGCGAGTTGAACACAAAAAATTCGTATTTTGCGATTGCAGAAAAAAGTAACATTTTCTTGATTATTTCGAAAACTAATAAAGTTATCACATTTATTTATAGGACTTAAACTATGCACAATAAGATTTCCTATTAGGATATGTTATTAAAAAATTAAAATTTGACATGAAAAAAATATGACCCGGGGCCAACTAAAACGACGGCGTTTCGGGCGTATCCCCTTTTGATCGCCAGCGGTTCAATTGCTAACGAGAAGCAAAGTGCTCGTGAAATGAGCAAACAAAGTGGAAACACTCGAGATCGAATTCACAGCTATTTATCAAGTAGTTAAATTAAAAAGTAAATACTTCAATTTTCAACCAAAGAGTTGAATTCTCAACCAAGAAATATTTTTCATTGAAGACAGAAAAGAATTTCCATAAAATTGTTGAGTTTTTCACCAAACTACGTAGATGACATTGTTACCGAATGAGATGAATTAATAATATATAATATATATAATATTATATTTCGATAATTATACATATTTAGCAATATTTAAGCAGATCAAATGATTTTCTCATTTAAACAACACATTGATATAGCAAGTTATATAGCAATATAAGTATTATCTGATCGTTTTTTGTAGAATTTGGTGAGGGTTCGTAATTTTGAGTTCCTAATAACCTTCAATAATACCTTGATTATTCATTGTTATGTTTATCACGAAAATTTTCAAAATTCAGTTTCTTTATATTGATATCCTTCCTTTATAATAAGAAGTAAACCACGCGTGTACAGTAAAAATATCAACTTATTTTACTTTTTATAAGTATCAATATTTGTTCTGACGAGATCAAAGTTTTCTAAAATGAATAAGATTTAAAACAAATTGTTAAAGAAATTTATTTATTTTTCAATTTCTCTAATAGACAGCCCACTAATAAATTTAAAAAGCAATAATTGGCTTTATAATGTTTTTTAACCCTTATTCATTTTGGAAACTTTTTTCTCCTCAAAAAAATAATTATAATCTATAACCAATTCAGAAAGTTTATATTTGTACTATAGAAATGACAAACATTTTTTTTTCTAAATTCTCAAATAAATGATTTCCGAAATTATGCAGAAGTCTATTAGTTTTGAAAACTGGTTTCAGAGTCTTGTTATTAACAGTAAAAGAAATATATGGACGAAACTGGAAACAAGCAATTTTAGAAAAATTCGTAAAAACATCAAAATGAACGTTGAAGGCGGTTTTAGAAGTGCTTGAGGCCCTAAAATTTAAATTCCACAATAAATTGTACATGAAAATATTGATTTTTAATTAATTTGATCAAATCTAAGCCAAATAAATTTGAATACAGAACCCACCCTTATTCAACCGCCTTCAACGGGCTTTCAGGGTAAACAACGAGACCAATACGCACTCTCTCGGCGCATGCAAACGCTATACGTAGTGTCCGTGCTATAGTTTTGACACAGTCACCTCTTCGAGCAGTACGTAGAGTTCAACTGATTTCGCTGATTTCGAACTCAGTGAATTCAGTGTTCCACTGAATTCAGTCTTGAATGATTTCATATGATTTCCCAGTGATCTCCAGTGATCTCCAAGCTTAAATAATATTAGAAGATTCTGTTCATATTAAAAGTCGTAGTCGCTGACTTCATCGAGTTCATACTGATTTCGAATATTTTAATAAAGTTAAAAGAGCATTAGTACCCTTGATTTCCCAGTGAATAGCCCCTCGCTTAGTTTAATATTTTCAAAGATCTTAAAATTATGAAAAAAAAAAATTATTTACGTTGTTAAATGTAAGTTGTACTTATTTTTAACAAATAATATTATGATTTACTACCTAAAAAGACACATTTTCAGCAAAATACATAATAGTAATAATGTAATAGCCACAAAATAGTAGAATTCTCAAATGAGTAGTTAAATTTGAAATAAGTAGTTTAATGTTTAACCAAATAGTTTAGTTTTCAACCAAACATGTGATTTTAAAGAACAGTTAATTTTCAAACAAAGAATTTAATTTTCTACTAAATTGGTAAGTTTTGAAGCCAGAAAGATGAATTTCCTCCTAAGGAGTTAAATTTTCAACCCGAAATTTTTAATATTGTAATATTTTTAAAATATGATCTTTTATAATAAGCGGAATAAAACAATGTTTCGGATACAAATTGATAATATATTAATTTATATGTTAAACAGAAAAATAACTTTTCTGTCATAAAAGATGGCTTTTTGACAGAATACTTGAATTTTCAAGATAATAATTAGATTTTCATCGTAACAGTTTAATGTTTAACTTGAGAAGATAAATTCCCCCCCAAGAAATGGTCAAAGTTGATATTTCAATCAAACAAGACGAAATTTCTACAAAAAAAAAAGAAAAGAAATTTTAAAACCGAAAAGATGAATTTTCAACAAATGAAGATTTTCCACTCAAGACAGAAATAAAATTTTATCTAAATTATTGATCGTTGAAGCCAAAAGACGAGTTTTGTCTACAAAAATTGAACTTACAGACGAGATTTCAGACCATAAGATTATTTTTTTATAAGAAAAGGAGAATTTTCAGCTAACGAGGAATAATCTTTGAAAAAATAGAAAAGATTTTCAGTTGAAAAAGTGCGTTTTAAACGAAAGAAAAATTTCCACAAAATAGTTGAATTTGCAACTAAAGACGTAAACCTACATTTAACCAATGAACATAGGAGTTCAACTTTTACCCAGTTAGTTGAATTTTTCGTTGAAAAAGCCTAATTTTCGACGAAATAGTTAAACTTTCAAGAAAAGAGATAATTTTTTAATTTAAAATGTGGATCTTGAACAGAAAAATGATTTCTTAACGAAGTGATTAAACCAAATCTTTCAAACAGATGAATTTAATTCTCAAGCAATGAAGATTAATATTGAACCAAACAGTTGCATTTTCTTGAAAAAATATCTTCAAAAACAGATTATCTTTTAATTGTAATATTTTTTTGTTTTAGTTCTAAGATGTATAATTGAAACATGTCAGTAAATTTGTTTATTCCAGAATTGTTTTCCAACTAAACATGTCTTTAGTTGAGGTGCTCTTTCAAACAAAGTACTTTTTTTTATTCGAAGGTTTTTGAATAAATTGTAAAATCAATTATTAGATTTCAGTTTTAATGAAAAAATGATTCTAATCTATAATTTTTTCGGTACAAAAAATCTCACCTACAAAATTAAACAATGTGAGTCAATAAAATTAGTTATTTTCCATCAAAATAAATACCGTCAATGGACTCGAAAACTTTAGATTCTTCTTCTAGTAGAACGCCGTGTGTTTCCGGTATGTGCTCATGTAGGTTTGAAATTGTATGAAAAGCTGAATCATATAAAGAACGCATTATCGAGGGAAGATTTTTATCTTGAGAATTATGAGCGGCTCGCATATGTCTACATCGATTGCTTGTGTCGCTGAACCTATATCATCAGAAACTGATTGTACCCATTTAATGTGCATCATAATTTAATTCAAATTTTACCGCTCATGCGCGCGCACGATAAAATGATGAAAAAGCCACTATGATCGTAGCTGTCACGATCCGCTCGTGCCTCGTACCTGAAATACCTAATAAAGGTCCCATAGCAATAATTTTTAGGGCTAAAACAATTCTAAAAATAAATAAAATTTTTGAGATAAAAATATTTTTTCTTGAGTAATAATTGCTTGATAAATATTTATAACAATGAAAATTAAACTTAAAATATTGAAAATAAGGATAGTTTTTCTTTTTATTGTGTTGAAAATGTATTCGATGTAATTTCATGGATAAAATAATAATACATATTTGCTTAATTTAATATTTAATTAAAAATACGTATCGCAATTCGAAAAATTATTAATATAATTAATATATTTGGCCGCATGTGCGTGCAAATCAAATGGGACGGTAAAAAGGCAAACGGAAAATCTTTAGTCATTACTTTTGAAGTTTAAATACTCAATTTTTCTAATTAACACATAAAATTAATAATTGTTTACGATTATTTAAAATATGGGCAAGATATTCTTTTTAATTTACCCAGAAACAGTTTAGGGTGCGAAGGTTAATTTTTCCAATTTTATTACGCACGGCCCTGAATTTTATTTCCACTTTATTACGCCAGGCGGCTCTCATTCGGTTTATTTTCTGACGCCAACAATGTTGTCAAAACGTCAAAAATATTAGTTTATTTTAAATTGTACATTATTAAAAATATAATAATCGTGGTATTTAAGTTGTACAAACTTATATTCATATGTAAGTACACATGTCTTTTCTTTTAATGAATTTTTCATCCACTTATTTTGATTCGCGATGCGACATTTTCGCGCAAAGTGAATCATAACCTGTCTTTTGCGAAATACAATTTTTTGCAATTGCAAAATTAATTTTACGTTATTATTGCTTACATTTTATTCATACATGTTTTTATTCAGAAAAGTGTCATTTCTCTAATCGATTCCTCAATGTCAAAGTGTTTATTAGAAGTTCTGTGTTACAAATTTTGAGAGAAGGAATGACAAAAATTAGTTTAAATTTTAGTATCAACCTTTATTTGTTTATTTAAGATTAGTAAACCAAGAGTTCTTTTTAGTGGTAGTTTATTTTTTCAGAGATAATTACCCGCTTTTAGGTATTATTACCCAATATAAAACTCAGAAGTGTCAAATTTTAGGTTAACTTTCGCAAGTACGATTTCCAATAATGAGAAGTAGTGTTTTGTATGTAATCTTTCTTTTTCATTATTTTATAAACAAGTGTATTCATATTAAAAAAATTTGAAGTACTTTTTTGATTTAATTGTTATTTCTGAAATTATAACCAGTTTTGGATTCTGAATTTATACCAACTTTGTTTATACGAAGTAAATATTATAATTCTACTGCATTTTGAGGTTTAATAAGAAATTAATTTTTAAATTTAATAATACATAAAATTTTATAGAAAAAAAAACTAAAACATAAAGTTTGTTTCTTCACAGGAATTAAATCCTGAAATAGTTTTTTTTAGAATAAATAAGCAAATTAACATTGTTCTAAATCATTTTTTTATTATTTCAAATGCAAAATTCATTCGAATAACAATAATGAAAAGTAGTGTTTCGTATTTAATGTTGTTTTCTAATTAATATCTTATAAACAAATGAATTGATAATAAAACAATAAATAAATTTAGAAGTAAATATTTCGATTCAGTCGTTACTTGTTAATTTATAAACATTTTTGGATTCTGAATTTATATGAAGTAAATATTGTAATTCTATTGCATTCAAGTCTTGACTGGGAATTAATTTTTTAATTTAATGCATAAAATGTGTATATAAAAAATTAAAACATTAAAAGTTGTTTCTTGCTAAGAATTAAATCCCGAAATTATTTTTTATTTTTTAAATGAATGAGCAAATTAACGTTGTTCTGAATAATTTTTTTTTTTTTTTCAAGTGCAAACATTCTCACAACAATAATACAAAAGTAGTGTTTCATACCTAATTGTTTTTCAATTATTATTTTATAAACAGTTGCATTTATAATAAAACAATAAATAAAGTTAGAAGTAAATTTTGCGATTGAAATGTTATTTCTTAAATTATTAGATTCTGAATTCACATGATGTGAATATTATAATTCTGTTGTATTTGTGTTTTAATGTGAAATTAATTTTTAATTTAATAAAACATTACATGTTTATATAAAAAATTAAACCATTAAAAGTTGTTTCTTGATAAGAATTAAATCCCAGTATAGTTTTTTAAAAATAATAAATGACAAAATTCCCGAATAATAAAATTCCTGAATTTAAACATCTAACTTTTTTTTCAATATTATTTATTTAATAAAAATACAATCAAATATTTTTATAAAAAAATATTTCCAAAGTTTAAAGTTTTTAAAATTGTTGTTTAAATTTAAAATAGCAATAATTGAAAAAAGTATTATCTAACCAATTTTTTTTCAATCATTGTTATTTTAAATTCAAAAAATAATTTTAGAAACTTTAAGCATTGAAAATATATTTCTTTTTATAAAAATGTTTGCCGGGAATTTTATAATTCAGCGATTTTATTATTCGGTAATTTTAAAATTTCGTAATATTATCAACTATTCCGGAATCTTATTATTCGTGAATCTTTCAATTCCGTAATATTATAAACTATCCGGCAATTTTATTATTTGGTAATTTTCAGGTTCAGGAATTTTATTATTTGGGAATTTTCCAATTCCGTAATATCATAAACTTTTCCGGAATTATATTATTTGGGAATTTTCCAATTCGGGAATTTTATAATTCAAGAATTTTATTATTCGGTAATTTTCCAATTCCGCGGTATTATAAACTTTAGGGAATTTTATTATTCGTGAATTGTCCAATTCGGGTATTGTTCAGGAATTTTATTTTCCGTAATTTTATTATTCGGGAATCTCTTAGTGTCGGGAGTTATATTTTTCGGAATTTTTCAATCGTCCAAATTTTTCGATGGAATCCTTATTTCTTAAATTATAATAATTTTTGGATTCTGAATTTATATGAAGTAAAAATTATAATTCCATTGCATTTGAGTTTCAATAGGAAATTAATTTTTGAATTTAATAATACATCAAACGTTTATAAGGAAATTAAATCATTAAAAGTTTGTTTCATAACAAACATTAAATCCCAAAATCTATTTTTTTCAATCAATGAGCAAATTAACATTGTTCTGAATAATTTTTTCATATATAATTGTTCTTTTTAATTATTATTTTATAAACAAGTGCATTGAATATTAAATAAATTAATTGTGAAGTATATGTGTCGATGGAATCGTTATTTCCTAAATTGTAAACATTTGTGGATTCTGAATTTATATTTATGAAGTAAATATTATAATTCTATTTCAATTGAGTGTTCATATGAAATTAATGTTTTCATTTCATAATACATATAATTTTAATAGAAAAAAATAGAAGAATAATAGTTGCTTCTGGACAAAAATTAAATTCCGAATTAGTTATTTTTTGAAGAATAAATCAGCCAATTAACATTATTCTGAATAATTTTTTTATTATTCAAAATGCAAAAAGCATTTCAATTGTTATTTTATAAGTAAGTGCATTTATGATAAAAATGAAATTTTTAACTGAATTCTTCGATTGAACCGTTATTTCTTAAATTATAAACATTTTTGGATTCTAAATTTATATGAAGTAATTATTATAATTATATTGTATTTAAAATAAAATTTATTGAGAGACTATACAGTCCATTTACAGAAAACTTGGAGTATTTCGTAACAATAATACAGAAAAAGAACAAACAAAAACTTAAATAGATTATACATATCCATCTAAAATCATACTTAAGCTTACATTGAGAAGATAAAAAACGCGTTAAAATTACATTTGGCGTTGGCGTATAAAGAAAAAGTCTATCACAGTTAAAAGGTACGCTCCTTTAACATTTCTGTTATCATTTTAACAAATTTTTTTGAGGTCGCGACATCTGAAGTCGATAAAGTATCCCTCCAAAACGATTCAAGGTCAACGCATTGAGCTAACTTTTGAAAATAACTGAGTCTGAGGTTATTAAAGCGTGGGCATTTGACCAAGAAGTGGTGGAAATCATCTTTTGCAGCACCACAGTATAGACACAGCTCTCCTTTAGGCAGGCTACATGAACTCTGATCAATAATTATGTGTCTAGAATATTCATTAATGAAGCGGACTTGTGCAAAAATTCTTTTATAGTTAAGATTCATTCTATTGAAAAGGTAAGGTTGAACTCCTATTTTTAAGTGCAGGTGAGGCCATATCTGCAGACTCCTTGATTGGGCGCGCCCTAAAAGATCTCTTTTTATTAAAAATCTTTCGTATTCTTGAAGTATTACATCCTTACTTTCTGCGAGTGCCTCCAAGCTGGCAGAGTCCCACAGCTCGACCAAGTTGGCTTCTCTGAAAAAATGGTTCAACCTATTGAACCAGTTGGAACCATCCCTTCCTTGTTCGGACCTCGCCAATCCAATGAGACGCAACAGACACTGCCTTGGGTACCGAGAATTTTCCATTTTACATATTTTTTCCAGCCAAGACAGTGAGTTCTGAAGCACCATACCGGAAAGGTGAAGCCTACCCGCTTCAAGTCGAACTGCATAACTGGGCGTGCATTGAGGGAGACGCAGCAGTCCCTTAAAGAATGAGAGCTGTACCCTCTCAAGGATATCTAAATGATCTTGCCCCCAAACCTGCACCCCGTACATAAGCGTACTTATTACTAAACTATTAAAAAGTTTAACGTACGTTGACCAAGAATCAGCTTTGGTGCTGTATATTATTCGCATAGATGCACCTATCGCAGAGTTGGCTGAGCTAAAAAATTTTCTAGCGGCGATTAAAAAGGTACAATTGTACGAAAGTGGGACACCTAAATAAGTATACTGATTCACTACCTCAATTTTTTCTTCGCCGAATTTGAATGATTTAAACTTGTTTACAGAAGAGCTACCCTTCTTGCGGAATATTACAATCTTAGTTTTTTGTAGATTCAGAGTTAACATGTTTTGCTCACAATATAAACGCAACGCTTGAAGTTTTCGTGCGAGCTCAGTCGGAGTGTCAGAAAGCAAAACAAGATCGTCTGCATATGCGAGTAAAAGAACCTCAATTAAGTTATTTATAGCAATACCCCTACACCCCTGTTCAATTAAGAACTTTTCTAGATCATGAATAAAAATGGAAAACAATAGGGAGCTTAGAACCTCACCCTGCAAGACGCCTTGAGTTACCTTAACGAAGCTAGTTTGACCATTACTGCACCTAATCCTTGCATACGCGACTTCGTAAAAATTCCTAATCACATTAATCACCTTAGTGCTAACCCCGATTTTATGTAATTTGTGCCATAATATATGATGAGCCACAGAGGGGAAGGCACTTTTGAAATCTATAAATGCCGCGTATACCGCGGATCTAGGGTGCCTCAGGCGAATCTGGATTATAGCTAGCAAAGTAAACAAGTTGTCGAGACACCCTCTCCCAGCCCTAAAGCCAGATTGAAATTCCGGAATTATTTTATTCTCGTTCGCCCAGTCAGTTAGTCTTATTGACAAAATTTGCGTAAAAATCTTAGCGATGCAATTAACAAGGGAGATGGGTCTATAATTGCCAGTGTCACCAGGATCACCCTTCTTATGTAACATAGTCATGGATAATTTACCCCAGGATTTCGGAACCTTTTCATCCACCATGACTCTGTTAAATAGGTCCTCCATATAGAGAATCCAGTTTTCTGGTAGCCTTTTAAAAAAGCTGTAATCAACGCCATCGCACCCTGCTGCCTTTGCATCTTTACATTTTTTTAGACTGTTCCTAATTTCCATTGTAGTTATATAACTATCGAGAAAGGGGTGGGAGGTACTGAAAGCGAATTCGAGGTCTACAAGCTTACTAGGGAACATATCAAGGAGATACAGATGCCATATTTCAGGTTTGATGACGTTGGACGCTTGAGGCCTAAATCGAATGCCATTAATAATGGACCAAAAATCAGCAGAATTACGTGCTGCAGCCAACTCGTCTATCATTCGCTTTTCGTAAGTGACTTTCTTAGTAGACAGCAACTTCTTATAATTTCTCGCAGCGTTTCTATAAGTCTCGAGACTTTCGCAGGCAAAATTTACTCTCCTGCCCTCATGAAAAATCTCAGTCAAGCTTTTCCTTGCCTCGCGGCACGTAGCGTCATACCATGGTTTGTTACTGGAAACAATGCCCGTCCTATCTGAATAAACTTTCCTCATACCGAGCTCTGTCGCAACATGTCTTATCGTGCCAACAAGATTCTCGTTCATCTCGTCGACGTCACCACTCACACTCGCAATCTCATTTCTCCAACGCATCAATTCCTTAAACTCTTCCGATCTAGCAAAATTGAATGCGAACTTATCCGACTCAGGGAGAATAGCATGGCTCTGCGAAGGACTTTGGCCTGCACAGTTCACAAAGGCAGCAATCGGAAAATGATCAGACAAAGTTTTTATCTTAAGTATTTTAAAGTCTTGCAGAAAGGGCAAAGTGTTTATCGAACACCATAGCAAATCATTCACGCTCCTTCCCATAGCGCCCTGAAATGTAAACTGTGCCGGAAAATCACCGCTTGCCCTCCCATTGCACACAAACAACTCGTTACTCTCCATAAAGCTAGTTAACAGTTTTCCCTTGTTATTAATAAAATTGTCTACAGATGATCTATTACCCATAAATGAAACATTGTTAACGAAAATTTGCTCGTCTAGAATATTGAGGTTCGAAATCCTACAATTGAAGTCGCCACCGAAAAAAATTGGCATGTATGCAAAAGACATGCGTATTGAGCTGAGAATAACATTAAAATTATTTAAAAAATAATCAATATCTGTGTCGGGAGCGAGATACATTGTACAAAGGATAAAAGAAAACCTAGAAGAATTTACCTTTAGAATGATATATTCCGGCGCAACTGACAATAGTTGTGCTGAAAAGCGATTCTTATTTAACGCAATCATTATGCCACCCTTGGCTCTTCCTTTGATAGCATCTTTCACTGCCGGAGAGTCAAAGACGAGTAAGTCCCTGGAGAATGCTTTAAAAGCGGTTCTTGAGGAATCCATCCAGGTCTCATAAATACGCAGAATGTCAAATTTGTTGAAAGAGCTTGTAATGTCCTCCAGATTTGAAAAACCGTGAACATTCCAAAAGATAATTTTGGTAAGTGTGTAGACATCTGAAAGAGGTGTATAAAAGCGACGTGTGGAAACAGTAGGCTGGTGATCATTTTGTATGATCTCAGAGGAACCACCAACGAGCTATGCCTTCGGGATGCGGCGATCACGGGAAATTTTAGCAGTCGTCGGGGTAGCAGCATCATTCAATAAAAATTGGTCCATGCGTTTATTCGGCGTGGCATCTATCATATCTTGTTTAGACGGTCGTCCTCTCCTGGAGGCCTTAGCAGGCCGGACTATATTGAACTCAGAAGCGTCACTTTCATCCTCATCTGGGATACTGGACTCCTGCAGGGCGGAATTTGTATAATCTTTTTTTGAATTCCGAAGGAAGGCTTCCACGTTCTCATTCCGAAGTTCTTCACCATTGACGATAAGGGTGGCACTCTTAATCACAACCTGGAATCCCGCATCTTTCAAAGATCTGGCATGTTTAAGTAGCTCTCTTCTTTTCTCTCTCTCTTCCTTAGAACGATCATTAACGATGACAAGTTCCAGTTTGCGAAATTGTGTAATCCTGGTAAATACGGTTTTGACCCATCGTGAAGCAATAAACTTGACTAATACCGGTCGCTTTCCCTTAACTTTTCCGAGTCTGTAAACATCAGCCAAGGCCACCTCTGGTATCTGTAGTCCGACGTTATGGAAAATCGATGAGACCGAAGCGAACAAATCATTGTTATGAGAATCGCAATCCTTCAAGTTGAAAATAATGATGTTTTTTGACCTGTCGTTGCGTGCTACGAGTTCTACTTCTTTTTCAATTATTGATAACTTGCTGGAGAGGGATACAATTTTTGCAGCAACGTCCGTAGAAGCTTTACAAGATTCCTTGACGTCCTTCCTCAGCTGATCGTGAGAGCTCGTTAAAGATTTAATGTCCTTGGACAACTCAAAAATAACTCTTTGTAAGCTTTCTTCCATATTGCGACTGTTTGCATGGAAAACCGCACAGTGAACACTATTACACTTCACGACTTCACAGAAAAATAAAGCTGCAAACGCGAGTTTACAAGACGGTTTTGCGGAGCGAACCTCTATCACGTCTAATCACGTTGCCGGCCCAGACGGGATTCCAATTATATTGTATTTGTGTTTCAATAGGAAATTAATTTTTTAATTTAATAATATATAACATGTTAAGGGAAAACAATTGAAACATTCAAAGTTTGTTTTCTAACAAAAATTAAATCCCGAAATAGTGTTTTTTCAAGAATTAATGAGCTAGTTAACATTGTTTTAAACATTTTTTATTATTTCTTCAATATTTAAAATGCAATTTTTTTAACTCTAAATTTTCAAATATCCTAACTTTCAAATTTTTTAGTTTGATAGTCAGAAATAACGTAAATAATCGCAATTGCATCATTTTGAATTTTAATATTCGAAATATATCAAAGTGATACTAATTTTTTATTTTATTATACAGCATTGGGGGATCTTTTCAACTGTCTGAGGAAAGTGGTTTCTTAAACAGCAATGGAATCAATATATCATTAACTCGACTGGAGGGAAATTTTCCGTCGTAGAGAAAAACGTAAGTTTCCTGAAATACCTAAACTGGTTTATATATAATTCTAAAATTTGTTTAATATTTTTATTTGCATTTTCAGTCCACATTTGTGCATATTTACATAGTGGTATAATTGTATTATTACAATAGAAACACAATTCCAAACATACAAATTGAAATTTTATAATAAGAAATAATATTTATCTTATGGTAATTTGAATTCCTGCAAATTTTATTTTATAATTTAAATTACTAGACAACATATGCGCGCGTGATTTTTTTTTGTCTCGCGCAATTTTTTAATTAAAGTATGAAATTAATATTAATACAAAACTTTTTTATGTCTTATCTAAAGTAATAAAGAAGAAAAGCAAGAAAAATATTCTTGATAATTGATGAAAGTTGATTTCTTAACTTCAGCATTAATATATAATATTTTCGCGCAATAAATTTTATTAGAAGTTTTATTATTATATTATTTTCGAAAAAATCTTTTGTTTGCTATTTTTTTGTATGGGGTTTATTCATTAAATTCTAATATAAAATTATGTAAACATTACATTTTTAACACTAGTTTTCAATACGGATATTCGCCTTTTTCTTGAGTTTTCACCAGTTGAAAATTCAACTTACAATTTTTAACTTCTTTTTTTCAACTTTGTTTAAAAAAACCGGTTTCAGATGAAAAACTTTAACATAACTTCAAATTGTTCCAAAACTTGTAATATTATTTTTAATCTACATTGAAAAAGTATTAAAAATGTAATAGTCACATAATTCTACATAAAAATTTAATAAATAAACATTTCAATCCATACAAAAAAAATTAGAATTTTTTTTAGATTTTTTCGAAAATAATATAATAATAAAACAATTTTTTGTTACGTTATGTTAGTGTTTTTTTACCGGAAATTGGTCACTTTTAATCAAAATCATTTGACTTTGAATTCAAAAATTAAACTCACAATTTTGAACAACTTTAGGTTATGTTAGTGTTTTTCTTTAGTAATTTGGTATTTTCAATGAGAGAAATTATATTATATCAAAGTAGATTCACAACTTTGAACAATTTTAGGTTACGTTAGAATCTTACACCAGAAATAGGTATTTTTAATACAAAATTATTAGATTTCTAGGATTAAAAACTGTTCAACGATTTACATTTTTTGTTATTTTAACGTTTTTTATTGCAAATTACATTTTCCAACCAAAATCATTACATTTGCGTTTAATAATTTTTTTGGCAATTTTGGGTTACTTTAGCATTTTACACCAGAAATGGGTATTATTTAAAAAATGTCATTATACAATAGTTGAAACAAAATTCTACAATTTTTGAACAGTTTCGGTTTATGAATTGACGTTTTTTTAAACAAAAAATCGGTTATTGGAAACAAAAATGATATTAGATTTCAAAGAAGATTTACAATTCTCAACAATTTTCTGTTGTGTTAAGTTAGAAATACTAAGTAAAAAATATCAATTTCGTGGGATATTGGTTTTTAAAATAAAAAATGATTACATTCCAAAGAGTATTTAGAATTTTTTAACATCCTAAGGTTCTGTTGTTATGTTTCAACTGAAATTTAAATTTATAAAAATCATTATATTCAAACCTAACGATTTTTTTTAATAATAAAATTTACAAGCTTGAATAATTTTGGATTGTGTTAGGGTTTTTTGTCGAAAATTGACATTTCTATTACAAAATCGTTAGATTTCACAGAAGATTCATTATATTTTAACCATTTCTGGTTACGTTGGATTTTTACATCAAAAATTGATATTTTCAAACAAAAATCATTATAATTTGAACAAGATTTGCAAATTTTCAACAGTTTTCGGTTATATTAACGTTTATGACAGAAAATGGTCATTTTAAACAAAAATAATTAGATTTTGTAGAAGATTTACAATTGTGAACAATTTTCTGTTATGTTAGTGTACGAAATCATAGATTTCAAAGAATATTAAGAATTTTTGAACAAGTTTAGGTTGGGAGATTGATATTTTTAAACAAGAATCATTAAAATTTGAATAATATTTTTAATCTTTTAAAAATTTGGGATTGTGTTAGTGTTTTTCGTTGGAATTTGGTATTCTCAATAAACAAAATTATATTTCAAAGGGGATTCATAACTTTGTAACAATTTCAGGATTATGTTGGTGTCTTACACCCGAAATCGTTATTTTATATATAAAAAAAAATCAGCCCCATGCCACTTCTCATGGAGGCCTGTGGAAAATATTGTCATGAGAGTTGACGGTCGCCGTGCGGTGGCGCCAGCTATGCACTTGGCCTAGAATTCAAATAATGCAAGGCAAAAGTGTTAAAATAATAAAGCTTGTTGAAGAAAAATAATCTTCTGATAGTTCTGGGTAAAAGATAATGAACTTTAAGATATTTTTAATCTTTTGAGTTGAAAATAATTTGCGAAGATCATAAAATTCACTGGTTTTAGACGAAAATCGCACTGCATTCCTACTAACTACAACAAATCATTATTCATACGCAATTAAATCAGACAAATAATTATTTGTGTAATTTTTAAATATTCGAAAAGAAAATCGTCTAAACTTTATAACAGTTTTTATTATATTATATAATATATAATATAATATTTATTTTATTTAATAATTTAAATTCATTTCGGATTTTAAAATATTTAAAAAAACAAATTATGTGTTTTAATGCACTTCTTAGAGAGGGGGTACGTAAAATTAATAAAACAAAACCTAAATTATAGAATTAAACATTTTTTATATATATTATATATATATATATATTATAAGTTGTTAGTGAAAGTCAAATATTGAACATACATATGCTTTCACGCAACAACAAATTAATAACAATTTTTTATATAAATATATATTTATTATATTTATATTTATTTATTATTCATATTTATTATATAAATATAAATTTCTTTTGCCTCTTAGTATTTGTATACTTGTCTTTTCTTTATAAATAATTTATATCTAGTGTATAAAATATTAAATATTTTAACAGATTCTATTAAACATCTTAAATAAGTCTTTTTCCTCCGTATAAACTAACAATCTTACAAAATGACTATCACAAAGTGTTTCCGAAACTAAGAAATCAGTTCTAGGTTCGTGAAGTTTAAGTTGCTACTAAGTTTGCAGCTTTTTTCTTTATCAATAAGTTTTCCTTTTTTTCATTAGCCATTTTAATTTTTGCAAACTGACGCAAATTTTTATTCCAAAATCTTGAAACATCTACACGTTGTTTTACATTTTTTCAAATTATGAATTAATTTTTAAATTTCTTCAGACCTCTTAAATTTCTTTCAAAATGATTCAAATTATTCCTGAAATTTCTCTTAAATCCTGCAAAATAAAAAATATTTACTTAAAATCTTCCATATTCATTTTTGACAATTCAAAAAAACGTTTAAAATCTGTTTAAATATTCTCTTAAAATTAATTTTTCAAAATAAAAAGTCATTCTCAATTTCCCTAAGTATGTTAAGAAAATGATTTTTATTCTGTTCAAGCCTTTCACAATTCTTAAAAATCATCTAAATTTTTTGTTCGAAACCTGCACAAATCTATATTTTGTTTTCAATTAGGCCGTGGGCTAGTCACACGGAAATTTCGGTACGAATAGCCAAATTTTGTCGGTGTAAGTAGACGCTTCGTTTAAATTATTCGAAATCATTTCAAATTTTTAATTGAAACTTAATTCAACTTGCTTGAATTTTTTCTAGGAATAATAATAGATGTTCAATATTTATTATACTTCAAAATTCAACAATTTCACTTACAAATTACATTTTTTGAAATAGAACAATCAAAATTGTGACGTTCAAAGTTTAACTTTTTTGTTTAATTTTGAATATTTGATTTACAATTACTGATTTTAAATGAACAGTCAAAAATTTCTAAATATTAAGCAAATGTTATTTTTCCTAATTAAAAAATTTCAAATTTTAAAGTTTAAAGTTGTAAACTAAAACAAGATTTTCAAATTTAATAAAAGTCTTTAAGTATGAATATACTGTTTTGAAGTTATTTCACAATTTTAAATCATATATAATGTTTTAATCATGCGTTTACATTTATTTAACTACTAAGACTTTCCAATTTGAACAGTTTAATCTTCAACGTTAAAATCTGGAAATTCTTAAATTTTTAACTGAATTCCAATCGTGTTGTAAAATTAACTATTATTCAGTTGTTGATCCTTAATGCACAGTTCAATTTAAAAAATCATTATAATTGATATTGACAGTTGATCAACTAAAAAGATTTTTTATCAAAAATTTTTGATTCCAAATGCTTGTGATTTAAAAATTTCCAAGTCTTTAAGACTGCATTTTTAAATTCTTTTAATGAAAAATGTACGGTTTTCCCCGTTCTGATAAAATTCCCGATCATTTCCCGGTTTCCCGGTCCAGCTGTCATCCTGAAAATAGATTAAGATATCATTTTTTTATAATCTAAAGTACAAAGACGTTTCTTTGGATTATATTAAATAATATGCTCATTATTCAAAGTTAATATTAACAATGAAGTAGTATTTTTAAAAAGAGAAAAACTTTACAAATAAAAAGATATATCTATAAACTTTATATGTAACACTTACCGTTGCCACAACACTTCCATCAAGTCCCCTAAAAACCTTTTCTCGGATAATATCTTCTGGGTTGAAGTGCAACGAACAAACTGCATCACCAGAGGCTTCAGTTTGACATCATCCCTTAAAATAGCTATTTGCCATTGTTTAATAATATTCGGATCATTTGGCACTGTGAAGAATTGAATCTTGTTATCTTTGTCCTGCTCCCGATTACTTTTATATCCCGATTTACAGTCAAAACAAACGCACTTCACCATTTTTTGTTAAAAATGTCAACACTGCGGGTATTCTGGAGCATCGGTAAATAGATGAGGATTTTAACGTCTAAAATCAGTTTTTCGGAGTTTTATTTCGCTTAGGAGATGGAAAATGTCTCAAAGATCACTAAAAACACTTAAAAATTAATTGACACTGTCATTATATTATTTTAAATATGTTATTACATTCAATATTAACATTTTGCCATGCATTTGCAACGATCATAGGCCAAGTGCATAGTTGGCGCCACCACACGGCCACCGTCAACACATAGTACATTTTCAACTCAGAGTTCCAGGGGGCTGAAAAAAATCATTAGGTTTAGATTTAAAATTTAGATAAAAAATTTGGATTTAAATGAAGATTATAATTTTTTGCATAATTTACAATTTTGAAACAATTCAATTTATTTTAACATTTTTTGCCAACGATCGCTTAATTTGAAAAAAAAAATATATATATTTCAAAGGAGATTCACAAATTCTCAACAATTTTAGGTTATATTGGCGATTTACACGGAAAATGGTTATTTTTAGTAAAAAAACCAATCAATTTTATCAAGATAAAAAATTGTTGTTCAATTTACAATTTTGAAACAATTCAATGTTACGTTATCATTTTTCGCCGGAAATCGGTTATTTTAAACAATTATAAATTAGGTTTAAAAGAAGATTTACAATATTAAATATTTTTGGCTTTTGTTGGAACTTTATACCAGAATTCGGTATTTTTAATGCAATATTATTGGATTTCAAAGAAAATAAGACTGTTGCACAATTTTGGTGTACGGTCGCGTATTTCACCAGAAATCGGTATCTATTTCAAAGAGAATTTACCATTTTTTAACCATTTTTGTTATGTTAACATTTTACGCGGGAAATTGATTATTTTAAACAAAAAACAGTAGTTTCAAAAGAATATTTACAATCTTAAACGATATTTGTTACGTTGTGTTAGTGTTTTTTTTTCTAAAATTTATATTTTTAATAAAATTCGTTATTTAAACAAATATATTTATAATTGGGTGTGCAAAGTACGCATTTTGATCTTGATAATTCAGAATTGATTCCATTTGATAAATATTTATCAAATAAATAATCATTATAAAGATTTGTGTAAATACTTATTCATTTTTATTTAATATCAGGAACGGAACCCAGCCAACAAAAATGTCAGAAGACACTCGAGAACAGGTCTCAATTCCCCAACTGCCTCCAAACTCAACTCCCGATTCAAATTCCTCTCGAGTTGGAGAGCAGGCAAGTCGGCAAAGTAACCAGCGCCGAATTCAGCAACGAAAACAGCAAGTTTTCGCCTGGCCTCAGTCCAAAAAACTTATCAAACTCGCCAACTACTGTGCCTGCCAGGAAGATGGCTGCAAGTGCATCGGATGGCGAGTCAACCAACCCGCCGTGAAATCCCCAAAAACCGATTCCTCCGTCGGCACCGTCGCCACCTTTTCTGACCCATGTCGCTCCTGTTCTCACTCTCTCGAAAAACACGTCTCCCACCTTCTCCAGGAGAGCGACGACGAAATAAATAAACTCCTCGGGATGGTTGTCGATGTCGACAACATTTTCATGAGCATGCACAGCGAGAAAGACCCGGACACTAAAAAAGTTTACTACTACCTCTGTAAACTCCTCCGAAAGGCGATTCTTTCGAGGAGCAAACCTGCCATCGAAGGACCCTTGGGTCAGCCTCCTTTCGAGAGAACCAGCATTGAAAAAGCCGTGACGAACTTTGTGGTTCTGAAATTCGGCCACTTGTCTCATCAGGAATGGCAAGTGATGCACGACCTGGCCAAGATGTTCCTCCACTGTCTGAACCACTGGAATTTCGAAACCCCCAGTGCCTTGCGAAACACAATTCCTGCCGACGAGGCTCCCGCTTACAAAATCAACTACACCCGCTGGCTAGTCTTCTGCCAGGTTCCCGCTTTCTGCGACTCTCTTCCGCATTACGACACAACCCGAGTTTTCGGCAGGACTCTTCTTCGCGCCGTATTTAAATCAGTCTGCAGACAACTGATGGATAAGTGCCACAGCGAGAGGGACCGAATGTCGCCGGAAAAACGGGTCTTTGTGTTCACACACTTCCCGCGGTTTTTATCAATGCTGGAGGAAGAACTCTACTCCGACAGTTCGGTGATCTGGAGTCCCGAGTTCAATCAGGCTCCGCCGTCACATCTGCAGAATTTCGATGACGGGGATCAGTCACGAGATTTTGAAAGACTGTATACATCGGGAGAGAGTTGTAGTTTGAAGAGGCCTCTGGATAAGAGAGGGGAGGTGAGAATAGATGCGAAGAAGAAACGAAATGAAGAGCCGTTTGAGGATCTTCCGGGTGATATAATTGCGGAGATTGTTGCGAGGATCGACGATCCGAATTACATGTGTGGACCGGATGCTGTCTTTTCGACAAACGTTCCGAGGGATGAGACTGCGAAGATGGAGGAGAGCAGAAAAGTAATTGAATTCCATGTGGTCGGGAATAGCTTGACCCAGCCAGTATCGAAACAAACTATGCTCTGGTTGATCGGACTGCACAACGTCTTCTGCCAACAGCTTCCTAAAATGCCGAAGGAGTATATTTCGCAGTTTGTCTTTGATCCGAAGCACAAGACTCTTGCTCTGATTAAGAGTGGAAGGCCGATTGGGGGAATTTGCTTTAGGATGTTTCCTTCTCAGGGATTTACGGAGATTGTTTTCTGCGCGGTGACGAGTCAGGAGCAGGTGAAGGGATATGGAACGCATTTGATGAACATGTTGAAGGATTATCACATCAGGAAAAACATCCTTCACTTTTTGACCTTCGCTGATAAGTATGCGATTGGATATTTTAAGAAGCAGGGCTTCAGCAAAAATATTAAACTGCCGAGGTTGATTTACCAGGGGTATATTAAGGATTATGAGGATGCGACTCTGATGCATTGTGAACTGAATCCGAAGATTGTTTATACGGAATTCTCGGCGGTGATTAGGAAGCAGAAGGATATTATTAAGAAGCTGATACAGCAGAAGCATCAGGAGATCCAGAAAATTCATCCTGGGTTGACTTGCTTCAAGGAGGGAGTTCGAGGAATTCCAGTTGAGGCAATTCCAGGTAAATTGAACATTTTTATTTTGTTTACCATGTCAAGAAAAAAAAAGATTTTTAATTAGAAAAAAGTGCAACTACTAAGGGACCATCTATAAACTACATTGTCAATTTTTCACCTATTTTTGGGCTATTTTTCACTATCTTTTACTTTTATTTTGATCTTTCACGAAAATAGGTAAAATGTTAATTATAATTTATTAATATTATATCATCAACATTTATTTTCTCAAATATTTATATTATGTAATAATTTAATCATTAAAAATTTATTTTTTGCTATTTATAGATTATTATCCATTTTATTTAATTTTATTAACTATTTGAATTATAGGTTGAATATTAATATCATTAATTAAAATAAATTTTATAAAATGATATATTTATAATTCTATTATTATATTAATTTTAACTATTAGGTCAATTAATTATTTTGTGTTTTATTTTTTTTTGAATTATTCAAAAACTACAAAATTATTATTTACTAATCGTCTTACTGATTCTTGTTTCGGTTCATAATATAAACCAATAATAAAAAAAAATATTCTTTTTGTAAAAATTTAATAATTGGAAGAATTAAATAAATTTCTGCATAAAAAATATAAAAAATAATTCCAATTGAAAAAAAATGGATAGAAAATCGTAAACGTAATAATGAAATATCATCAAATCCACATTCAAAAGAAGTTAATTCATTACGTTTTTTTTTGCTTAAAAAGATTAATAATAATATACTAATTATAATTAATAATATATTAATAAATAATAAATAAAATATATTTTATATAAAATTTTTTTAAATTTTTTACATTGTAAATTAAATGTAATTTTATATACTATATAAAATAATAATTTTAATAATAAATTATTGTAAATACAATCATTCAAACGATATTTTCAAGCAAAAAAATGTAGAAGATTTCAAAACAACATTTTTCAATTTTGCAAGATTCAACAATTCTAGAAAAAAATCCCAATAATTTTGATAGATATTTAGAAGTTTTTAAATGATCAAAAAATAATAATTTTGCTTCAAACGAAATGTAAGAGCAAGCTCAATTTTTTTAAGTTTACAATATAAAATTAAATAACAATGATTTCAAATTGTTAAAAGTAGCTTTATATAAGTGTATTTAATTACTTTGTTGAAAATTACTTCTTTTTGGTTTGAAATCAATTTTTTGATTGAAAATTTAACTACTATATTATTCGTTGAAAATTCATTCTTTTTTACTTGAAAATTGAACTCATGTTGAAAAATCGTCTTTTTTGTTGCATTCCACTGTTTTTCATTAAAAATTAAAATCTTTTTTGGATGTAATATCAAATACTACATTTTACGTGCAGAATTGATCTTTTTTGAAATGAAAATTTAGTTACTTATTCAAAAATTAAACTCTTTAGTTAAAAATTAATTTTATTGGTTGAAGATTCCTAACGTTAATCCAAAATTCATCTCTTTGGTTGAAAAAGAAGCTATTTTGTTGAAAATTGGTTTTTTCTTTGGCTGAAGATTAATTTTCTTCATTGGAAATTTAACTATTTCAGTTGAAACTTTAACTATTTCAATTTCAATTAATTTTTTGAAGTAAAAATTTAACTATTCAATTTTCAGTTGATCATTAATTTTATTGACTGAAAATATAACTGTTTAATTTTTGGTTGAAAATTTATCTCTTTTACTTAAACATTTATGTGGGTGAAAATTCGTCTTTTTTAGTAGGAATTAATCTTTTTGGTTGAAAATTCAACTATTCCAGTTGAAGATTCATCCATTCATTCATTTGGTTAAAAATTTGTTTGTTTTTTTATTTGAAAATTATTTTCTTTTTAAACTGAAAATGTAACTATTCGAACTGAATATTCCATTATGTTAGTTGGAAACTTATCTCTTTAGGTAAACATTTATCTTAATTACTGAAAATTTAACTGCTTGATTATTGGTTTACAATTTGCCTTTTTTGGTAGCAGTTATTGTTTTGGTTGAAAATTCACCTATTTGGTTGAGAATTCATGTACTTTGTTGGAAAGTCGTCTTTTTTCTAGAAAATTAATCTTCTTGGTTAAAAATGAATTTATCTTTTTGAAAATGCAATGTTTTTAATTGAAAAGTTAGGAATTTGAATCGGTTAAAATTTAATTTAATATATAGTGCCCACATTAATTTTGCCTAAATATGCACCGAATTGTCTGAATTTTAAGTATAAGAAGATAAAATAAACATTTGTTTGCATTATTAAAATTTATGTACTTTAGAGACAAATTACAAAAAAATTAATCCTGACAATTGAAAATCGCCGAACAAATGAGGTATTTTAAAAATGATTGTAAGCGAACATTAATTATTTGAAATTGTAATGGAAATATCCGAGATAGGGCGCCGTTCAAGTATTAGGTAAGCATATTTTCCCCTATTCTTGGGGGGGGGGGGGGGGGGGGGGGGGGGGGGGG